>OY982573.1:4684399-4984884 GCA_963859945.1 Euplagia quadripunctaria
CTCTCACGAAATACCATAAGGATTCCTATAGAAGTGGCATGAGCTTAGATAAGCTGAAAATCTTACTAATATACAAAGGCAAAAGTTTGTGAGGATGGATTGATGTTTGATACTCTCTCACGCAAAAACGACTAAACGATACTGGGTGAAATTTGGCACAGAGATAGATTATAGTCTGGAATAGCACATCGTTCGATCGATGGGATAGATTTCAAGAATATTTCTAACATTTTTTATGCGAACGCAGCAACAGCTAGGGCTATACTTATACTTAATAAAACTATAACAGGTCCAATTCTGTACATTGAAGATATTTGAAATTTTTTTTGGGGGCAACCTATTATCGAAACTGAAGCCAAAACTTTTGTTTTTGTCTGTCTGTCTGTCTGTCTTTCTGTTTTTATGTATCATGGCTGCGCATCACACCGAAACTACTGAACGGATCCAAATGAAACTTGGCATGATTTGAGTTCATACTATGAGGTAGGACATCGGATACTTTTTATCTTGAAATTCAGGACGGTTTAATTTGAGAGAAGTGATGAAAACCAAAAAACTTCATTAAACGTAGTCCGATTACAATCGTTCTTTTTCTGTTGGATAGCAGATTCTTTGATGATGTTTCTTCTTACTTCTGTATCTATCTGTAGATATTGATATACTAATATTATAAAACTGAAGAGTTTGTTTGTTTGGTTGAACTAAATTCAGAAACTACTGGTTTGAATTGAAACATTATTTTAGTGTTGGATAGCTTATTTACTGAGGAAGGCTATAGGTTATATAACACCACGCTACGACCAATAGGAGCCGAACATCAATGAAAAATGTTGCAAAAACGGAGATAATTTACATACGCAGAACAAATGCAAGCAAAAAGCAAGACACTCCACCAGTCGCTGTGAAAGTTAAACCAGTTAAACCGTCTTAGATATTAATGCGATATTCTAAGACGGTTTAACTTTCACGAGGTTGAAATATAATAAATCCACTCATATCCAAGCCAGTGTCAAACGGCCTAGGGACGAAACAGAGAAACCAACACATACTACACTACGATACACTATAGTTGAATACTTTAGTTTATAACTTAAGTTAGCGACATTAATAAAAAGCACACAAAAGGTTTCACAAAAACGAATAGACTTACATATCAATTCAAATAATCCACTGTATTCCGTTTGTAGATACGAGATAGCCAACTGCTTACGTGCTATTTTTGGTGCAAACGCGAGACATGTTATTGTTCTTCCACTGTTACCTTTATTGTATTTTCATTTTTGAAGTGAAAACTTCTTTAGTGGCGTTGTGCACTTTTTGGGATCGGTAAAAAATGTTAAACTCGCGTCAGGACACGTGATCGAAAATTCGTAAGACGGAGAGAGTTTCTTATATTTAAAAAAATATAACATTCGAAATTGAAACATTTATGAGCGGCCCAGGAGCGCAGAACTACCAGTGTACCCTATGTATACATTTAGATATGTTATTAATTACACACTTTTTATTTTTAATTATCCTAATTATATATATACAGATGTGTGTGTGTGTGTGTATGTATATGCAAATACATTGTGAAGTTATGTTTTCACTTCTGACGTGCAGTCCTACGACTGACTGTTTTTTTTATGGATATAAGTAGGTTTATTATTTGAATTAACTAGTCTTTCTCTTGTGTCTTAGCACCGAAATAAATGTATTTTCTTTCTTTCTTTCTTACGTACGCAAAACGACACTTTCATCGTGATGTGGTACGGATACGGTAGTATCCATGTTGACACTCTTTCCATCTTACCTTCGTGGCCCCTGACCAACTATCCCCACTAACTATTCCCTCCAGTTTCACCCACTTTAAATTAATATACTATTGGTCGAATACTAACAGTCACATATGGATTTAGCCTTCAATAATAAAGGAGACGGAAACGATTACATACAATCTTGGGCCTAAATGTAACGAGATGAAAATAGCGTGAATTAATAGCTTCAGACTTATCAGTCCCTCACTGAAAATTCTGTAAGTTTTGGTAATCTGAGAGCAGTTATTAGAGGTTTCTAAAAGTAAGCCGCCCTGTCCCCTATTCCCGTCCTTCCCCTCTCCCCCCTCTCCTCCCCTCTAATCCCCCTCTCCCGTCTTCTTGCTCTTCCCCTATTCTAACCTTAAAGGGCGGCAACACCCTTGTGACTCTTAAGTTACAGGTGCCCATTGGGCGGCGGTAGTCATTTACCATCAGGTGACCCGTCTGCTCATTTGCCCCCTTATACCATAAAAAAAAAAGGTTATGTTACAATCTTTAACTAACAGCTGATTCCATTGTGTACTGTGATAGTTTCAAAATTAGCTCGACGGTAGAATAAAATCGGTTAATTCATTTTCTACATTCATATACTTATCTATTTCTACAGCATCTACACGATTATCTATAGGAGGGTGAAACTTATTTAAAAGGGCAGCAGACACCTCAAAATCTAACATAAAACTTTTTATTTTAATGGCTACGTTGAAATAATTTTGTCGAAATAATTCAAAATCACGTTTGAATCTGCCGTTTACAACTTCAACCACCCAACGGCATATGGTGACTGCTCTTGATTTATTTGCCTCACTAGTTGATAACTGTGTTTCACCTTCCTCCAGGCACGTATGTCCTATAATCCACATTGGTGCAACAAAGGTAATGAGTCACGAAAGCCCCTATCTAATATAAATGCATCACCTTGCCGGAAATATTCGCGTAAACGTCTTCTCATAATGTCAAAACAAATAACACAAAACACATCGTAAAGTGAGCATAGCAAGCAAGAGCAGTAGCAGTCGGCAACTGTCTAGTGTCAATGTCAGTCAGCTGTCATGATGACAGCTACATAGACTCAAAATATAAGACTGATTTTAATTGATATGAAATCGATAGTCATAATATTGGATTTTAACCGACTTCCAAAAAGGAGGAGGTTCTATGTTCGTCTGTATGTATGTTTTTTTTGTGTATGTTCATCGATATTTTCGCCAATTGTGAACCGTTTAAAAAAACCCTTTTTTTGTTCGAAAGGGTAAAGAATTAATAAAAAGACTAAAAGTATCAAATCCACTCACTCCAAACCGGTTAACTCTTCAACCATATACATGACAAGTGACACTTAATTTTATCACTTTAAAATAATTATTTTTAAATTTCTTCGTGCCATGAGATTCTTTAGGCACGTTGGGCACTTTTGGTATGGGGAAAAAGCACTGAACTCACGTGACTGTTACGCTCGGATGACATATATACAAACGTGTATGCTAAGAGCAATATATGTGTTTTCCTGTGTTTTCACTTCTGAGTAAGTTCTAATGTGCGCGGCGGCCCCATTATCATCAAGTCAGGATCTGATGATGGAAAAACGAACTAACAATGTAATAAAAACTTAGAAGTGAATTTTGACCCACTTCCCGGTTTACGATTGAGCTGAAATTTTGGATACTTATGTAAGTTTAGTAACAATGCAATAATCTGGTACTATTGAGCTGATCTGATGATGGAGTCAGGAGATGGATAGTGGAACTCCTCAACGGCGAACAGCAAAGACACGAAATTTTGTAAATCGATTTATTTAATTAAAACTTGTTTTGCAATAAAAAGGGTAAAATAAATTATTTAAAAAAAAATTAAACCGACTTCAAAACCACAAATAGGCACTCAAAAAGCGAATAATAAATAATATAATTATTATAAGCGCTACCCACTCATCTATTTGAAGTCGGTGCCAGCCAGGTCAAGTAGGTAGTAGATAGATACTATGTATGTAGTAAGTAGGTAGATACTTGTAGGTAGTACCTATCTACTATTGGAGTTTACTCCTTATCCTCGACGCATGTAAGTAGTAATATAGAATATATACTGTACAGCGTCTACAGATGATGAGAGAGAGAGAGATAAGATATATATATATATATATATATATATATATAAAGAGAGAGAGAGAGAGACATATAGAGAGAGAGAGGGGGGGAGAGAGAGAGAGACAGAGAGAGAGAGCCTCCAGTAAATTCTAAACTCCAGTCGTGCGTCGAAGCTGACACACATCTTTTTTCCTATACAAATTTTCATGATGGTCGGCTGAGAAGTTAAGGAGTGAAAACGTAACAAATAAACTCGCTTTCGCTTTTATAATATTAAGGATTTCACCAGCATTTACCAAAACACATCATTTAATATTTGCTTATTACAGCTACATACGTCACAATCTTTTTCGCTCAAGTATTTTTCAAAGATTAGGTGTATACATTTTTTTTAGCTTACAAATGAAAGCACTGTATATGTTCATTTATCATACGTGATCACCTAATGACAAAAAGGTAACATGGAAAATATACTAACAATACAATACCTTTGGGAAATAACATTATATCAACTAATAAGAGCTCTTGAAAGAGGACATGTTACACCATAAATATGTAATGTATAAAAGTACTCCCTCACTGGGAGCATTCGCCTGTAATGTAACGTTACAGATCCGAGCATTACATCAGTGAGAGAGGAAAACCGAGGCATTACAGTGCGCAACCTGTAATGTTATAGATTCGAGAATTACATCAGTGAGGGAGAAGAACCAAGCACAGTTTGCAGGCTGTAATGATCGCATCTGTAATATTTTGATACAACTTGTTAAACCACCCGTGTTTCGTCTGTTTTGGAATAATTCATGACACTTATATCGTTTCTTCTGTTTTTTTTACGTAAATAACAATTTCGAATTAATGTTGCCACGCTCAGCACAACGACCGCTTCGTCTGACATTGTGGAATCAACTAATCAACTCGAATCATAAATGTTACATTACAGGCGAATGCTCATCAGTCAGGGAGGCAGTATTGTAACGTAATGCTCAAAATCAGGCGAATGCTCTAAAAACTCTAAAAAATTTGGAGGTTCTCGACTCGACATTATTCTCATCCAATTTTGTACAAATTGAAACATGATTCGTTATATATAAATTGAAGTGTCTGTTTGTCTTGTCATAATCCAAATGTTTACACGGTACATATACCAAAAAAATCAATTTTTAAAATGTTTGTCTGTCTGTCTGTTTGTTCCGGCTAATCTCCGCAACGGGTTTACCGATTTCCACCGCACTTTCAGTTGCAGAAAGCTAGTGTTAAAAGGAGTAACTTTGGCTAGTTTTATTTTCGAAAAAGAATCAAACTCGAACTAGTGAAACGTCCACTGCTGATACTCCTCAAGATTTCCACTAAGAGCTACCTCGCAGCATCTTCATTAATGTCAGTTTGATACCTGGTTTTGAAAATTGTAAGATGCAGTGACAATGAGCAGGCCAGAGAATTTTCAAGAGCGGAAGGAAGTATGTTACATAAAAATATATTTTGTCTTTGTTGGGTGTGCCTTCTATTTACAATGACGTTCATATTATGACAACAATCCGCGTGGGATGTGGGTCTTAAATATATTTTTAGGCCTTAATCAGGCATTTGCCGTCACTCCCACACAGTCTATTCTAGATAGTAATAATTTTCCACCGAAAGCACACGAAGCTTTGTTTAGAATATTGTCTCAATTAGAGCTTAACCATCAACAATAAACATCTTTCCTATTATTTAATAATGCAAAGAATAATGTATGAATTTAGTTGTTACAGAAGAAATACATGGGGGACTATTTACAAAATAGTCCCCCCTACTCGTATATAGGCATCTAATGCTGTAGTAGTAATAGTTGTAATGTTGTAGTAATTAAATGAAATATATAATATCCGTCATCTGACGGTTTTTAGATGATATAGATACAAGGTTGTAAAAATTTTAGAAAAGTAATGTGACAGCTCCTTTTTGGTTCGAGCTGCCAAGTTCTGGAATGAGCTGCTTACGTCTATTTTTCCAGATAATTATAATCCTGGAAGCTTCAAAAATAGAGTGAACAGCTTTCTCTTGGATAGGCGTGTACCATCTTCGTCTTCATCGTCACTTTCCATCAGTTGAGTTTGAAGATAAACGCCAACTCCTTTATTGAATTTTAAAAAAACTTCGACTTTTATTTGCAGTAGATAATTTATGGTTTAATACTGATAAAGCTAAAGAAACAATACCATTACAAAAACAGGTGTAGATAACATCGAAGCTGATATAACTACTTACATTATATGTATATTATTTATCAATCATCCATACAGGCCATTATTTTCTCGGTAATTCTGGCTATCGTTGAAATTATAATATCATGTCATGTAATGTCATGTTATTATGTATATTGATCTACTTCTTACATTACTATCTCCTGTAGGGTAGTTTTAGAAAAGTTAACTTAGTAAATTATGTCAAATATTTTGTTTTAAGTATAGGAGTTAAAACAAATTCTCATTAAAAAAAACGAACGTAAATATTTTGACCACAGTAAAGTATTAAAACTTCGTGAGTGATATTCACATTTTATGTGTGTATCTGTAAGTGTGAAAAGGGCTATACTTGATGTTTCTCCGCGTGATCGAATCAGAAATGAGGAGATACGCAGACGAACGAATATTACCGACATAGCCGAACGGATCAGCAAATTGAAGTGGCAATGGGCGGGGCACATAGCACGTAGAATGGATGGGCGATGGGCCCGAAAAGTTCTTGAATGGAGACCACGGACCGGAAAGCGCAGCGTAGGACGCCCATAATCGCGGTGGACAGACGACCTAGTAAAGATCACAGGACGTCGGTGGATGCAGGCCGCTTCAAACCGGTTTTCTTGGACGTCATTAAGGGACGGCTATGTCCAACAGTGGACGTCCTATGGCTGAAATGATGATGTGTAAGTGTGGCGCCTGACACCGACCTGGAAGATCGCGTCTCCCTTCACCCCTTAGTAAAGGGCCCGAAATTATATATTCGGGCATACTAAAGAAATACGGTAAAATCGATCTTCAGTAGACAGTAGAGTATGACGTCACAAAACTCAGTTTAATAAAGCTTGGCAGAATAGGCTTCGATTTGACAGTTTGCTTACACATAGGAGGTCGGTAATCAATAGGGTGATCTTAACTTTACTGACTTCAACTCAGTAACAATTGAAATCCAAACTGTTTAAATATGATTCTTGTTCAGAGAGGAAGGAATTTTGCACAAAGTTTATAATATATTAATAATAACTTCACACACCTCACACACGGCCGTCTGATCTCCCAAACTAGGCAGAGCCTGTACCATGGTAACCAGACTGCTGATAAACATACTTATATATTTCTGAATACATCATTATTTTAGATAAATTACACCCAGACACAGAACAAATGATCATGCTCATCACACAATTATTTATCCTGGGTGGGAATCGAACCCACCACCTCTGGCTTAGCAGTCAGGGTCGCTAACCGCTGGACCAGTATAATATATTGTTTACTACTCTTTCTCCCGATTCACCAGCAAAAGTACAACGCTACGATAAAAGTGCCAGTAAAACTCGCTCATCTGCTGGTTGGAGGTGGTTCTCAAGTCGGATGGATCCACTATACTAATCTGCTTTATTATACATCCTATAGCAAAACAGCATGCTATATGTTACAGAGAAAAATACGAAAAGCATATGCCCCAAAATAAAAAGAATTCCTCCAAACTCTACAAAATAATGCGCCTTGTTATGTCCTTCCTAATTTTATTTAAAATTTAATCAAAATTACCTAAAATCTAAATTCAAAAAAAAGTCACATGGAGTGTATTGCCGATAAAGTTGGCAACTTGAGTTCTAACTGGATACAGTGTGATCCTGGAGCACAATGGAACGGGCGAGGCGCCGAGATGTCGTACTTCGCTTCGCCGTCCAGGGCTGCTACCGATTTGCGAAACAGCGTACGTCTGTCTCGAAAAATCAATGATCAATAATATTACGCCATCTTGACTTCGAGTTAGATTTTGTACAGTGGGATTACTTATCCTGCCAATTATTTAAGCCTCGATTTTTCTATGGCCTTCGCTCATATTAAATTGTGTGACGTCTGCTCTTGAACTTAAGCTTCTCCTAACTTTTACAAACACTGACCGAGTCTCGATTAGCAAATTAATACGACTTATTATAACTTTTTTTATGGGATATGTGGCAAACGAGCAGACGGGTCACCTGGGCACCTGCAAGTCAAGTCAAGGGTCACAAGTGCTTTGCTGAGTTTTGAGGTGGGAGAAGGGGAAGGGAGGGAAGAAAGGGAGAGGAGGGACGAGAGAGGGAGAAGAGAGAAGAGGGGGAGAGGGGGGACGAGAGAGGGAGAAGAGAGAAGAGGGGGAGAAAGGGAGAGAGGGAAGGGTTAGGGTAACCTCTCTTACTCAGCGAAACACAACGCAATCGTTGCTATGAGGCCGGTTGTCTGTGAGGCCGTGGTATCACTCCGGTCGAGTCGGCCAATACGTGCCGAAGCATGGCTCTCCCACTTCAAATACCTGATTGAAAGAAGTGCGAAGCAGTTTTAGTAGTCTCCTTACCAACTGTTACTGCCTCAAATGTTTTGAGTTAGACCTCTCTATACCAGAAAGTTATTGGGTTGTTACGCAGTAAGGTTATGAGAGATTCTGCAGATAAATTTAACGTACGTCCCCTTTGGACGTACGCTAAGTTTATCTTTAGTTGTAGAAGATGCTTTCAGCATGCTATCAGTTTATTTGAAAACATATATAAAACATTGCGTATAAAAATTGCGTTCTTTAAACCTAAAACAATCTAATCATACAATGAAGAAGAAGAAATTATTTCATTTTATGAAACACAGCATTTCATTTTATTATTTTCATGTTGTTAATTCATTAAAATGATCACTATTTCTTATCGATATACATATAATTGTTAAAAATCTGAGTAGTAACAGCCCTACTACAAGTCTGGTGTTCACAAATCGGACGCGGTGCGAGTGCGTGCGATCGATGGACGCCGCAGACGTCGCGGCGCCGCTACCAACCAACGAATGCGTGCGGTAAGTAGCTGCCTCATGATTTTTTTATTATCTCACATTTATATATATGATATAATTACTATATACTGGATTCCATCGTGGAAATTGAATCACTTAATTTTGAGATTTTACGTAAGTAATCCACCAAAACATTTTTACACTACTAAAGTGGTAAAAAAGTATACTCTAGATACTTACATATATTCAAAGGTTATTCAAATGATCTCTGGCCTCTATGGCAATGGTCAGATGGTGGAGAGATGCCCAAACAATAAAGTAACGCGTGTGGACAAGCCTCTCGACAAGTCACGAGATTTACATACTCTAAACAATACAGACGAACACGCCATGTATTTACAGGTAAGACCTGTCGAAGTCGGTCTCCGCCCTTAGACCATCAAGACAGAATACATGGTTTATACAACCACGTTATAAACGGTATTCTGTCTCAACAGGCAGATCAGATTTAAAATTATAAACATATACACAACTTTAATTAATAAGATCACTGTTTACCTATTAGTCAGTTCGATTACGCCATCTTGACACTCATATTTAAAAAAAGTATGCTTACATTTATATAATATGTGCGACGTCTGCTGTTGTACTTTGGTCTTTCCAAATTTTTACAAACATCGACCGGACAGACAATGACTGCTAAGGAGGAGGTCTGTCTAAGGAGGAAGACTCACTCTTCTGGGTTTTCCAGACCGCGATGGTCAATAGATAACGTTTCTTCCCCAGTAGTTTTTCGTTTTCCTGACTACATTGAACCTGAGCTTAATCCTTACTTTGTTACTAATCGTTACTAATATTAATATTATAAATGCGAAAGTAACTCTGTCTGTCTGTCTGTCGCTCTTTCACGCCAAAACTACTGAACTGATTTAAATGAAATTTGGTACACAAATACTCTAGAGTCTGAGAAAGGACATAGGCTACTTTTTAATGTGAAAAAAGGGGTGTAAGGGTTTGAAAGGTGTGGATGAAAAGATGTATGGAACTAGAAGCTTGAAACTTATTTTTTAGGCTATTTGTTCGATATAAATACACTATTCCACGCGGACGAAGTGGCGGGCACAGCTAGTAGTAAAATGAATAAAAAAAAATGAATTTAGCTGCCAGCTACTTACATCATTGCATTTATCTGGATGTTCCGGCGCCCGGCAGCCTGTCTGGCGCGCCAGTAAACAGCCAAGAGTTTGGCCGATAATGCATCCGCGCAAACAGACGCACCCCTCTGACTGTTACTTATAGAAATGAATTTGTGACATTCCTATTTGCTGCAAGATTGAATATATCGATAATTTGTGAATGTGTTACAATATTTCTGTAATAATAATATTTATAATTGCCAGATAGATTTGTTGGTTTGTACGGCACAATACCTATAGAGTCAAAAGTAATTTGATAGAATACATACCTCGACTATGCACGGGTTTTTGTTTGTTAAGTAGAAAACGACGCCAGAAGGATGATGGTATATATGTAGGTTTGAACTTGTTCCCCGCCACCAATACCCTTCCCCCTCCATTTCTTTAAACGTAGTCCATCACGAGAAACAATTCATAAATCTCCGGGGGTTCTCCGGAGAATGTCTCCCCTTTTAGAAATCTCTTAGTTGTGGGACTTAAAAAAATAAAACTTATGATTGTTTATTATTTTAATTTAACAAATTAACAAAACTACAATAGTGTAATTTGACTTTAATATACTTAAACATATTTACATAAAAATGAGGCAAGCCTCTTAAACTATGATTTTGTGTGCTTCAACTGAACTATTTATAACTTTTATCAAAAATAACATCAATAGAAAACAAAACTTAAAAGAAAATTATTTAAAACAAAAATAAAATTAATTTATTAAATATCCGAATGTTCAAATAAATAACCGGTTATTCGCAAACTTGATAATCTCCGGAGATTCTCCGGTTTTCTTGGCTCCAGAGCAAAGCCTTAGCGTGAAAGTGTAACAGCCAAAGAAACAGAACTACCATTTGTATTAAAATGTATCACTAGCTGACCCGCGCAACTTTATCCGTGTTTGTAAATTTTCCCCGTTTTTGGTACATTTTTCATTGATGCTCCGCTCCTATTGGTTGTAGCGTGATGTTATATAACCTACAGCCTTCCTCGATAAATGGGCTATTCAACACTAAAATAATTTTTCAATTCGAACTAGTAGTTCCTGAGATTGGCGCGTTCAACCAAACAAACAAACAAACTCTTGAGCTTCAAAATATTAGTATAAATACGTATGTAATATGCATATTAAGTGTTCGTTAGTGTAAAATTTAAACATATTTCTATCTTTGTCTATACCAAAAAAATATGTCTTAATAATATCGCTGTGTCTCTCCTGGGAAAACCAAATATCCGTTTAGCCCACGTTCGTTTAGATATTCCTTATGATAATATAAGACTCAGAAATCACAGACTATTAGATGAATATGCTAACAAATATAGATCATATTTGTTTTGTCAGATACCAATGTTTTTGCAAAAGTCTAGGGCTTTCTAAGTCAATAGATGTTTTGTATAATGTGGAACCATGTTTACTTATTAAGGTCATGAGTTCAAACCTTATTATTTGCTAAACTATTTACATTGGAATATAACTCGGTGTATTTGGACAATTATTTGTGATATTCTTTTTTAATCCTTTTAGAATTTGTTTTGTGGAGGAATGTGTATATCCTCCGGCCAGACTAGGTGACTGACAAACTCCGGTGGGGTGACGGCCCGAGGGGGTTTCCAACGCACAAAAAAAAAAAAAAGGCTAGGTGACTGACGGTTGATGTTGGGAAGTTGTATATATACTAACTAGCAAGCCACCCCGGCTTCGCACGGGTACAAATTATATACCTAAACCTTCCTCATGAATCACTCTATTAGTGAAAACCACATGAAAATCCGTTCAGTAGTTTTTCATTTTATCGCGGAACAGACAGACAGACTGACGCGGCGGGGGACTTTGTTTTAAAGTATGTAGTGATCGTTGCGCAAACTTTCAAAGCGCGATGCAGAATTAGTAGTATCTACGTAGTTCAGCACGCCTTCGCTAGATGATGTTGAAGTATATGGAAGAGGTATGTGATACCATTTCGTGATCGCGTTAATCCCCGTATAAATACATAATTATATATGGAAGTCGCCACAGTTTTAATAAAACTGTAAGTTTTGATACGAGCAGACGAATAAAAATGAATGCAGCGCATGCGAATGCATCTTAACCGATTACAGCTAATGAGCAAGATCGGTCCACCTTTCCATTACAATATTTTTATTGTACACGATAAAACATTGAATACTGCTACAATCGGCGGTCTTATCGCTAGTTGCGATTTTTCCAGAGAACCTAAGATGCACAGAATATGCATGGATTAAATGTTCAAACTCAACTCATTACTCTACTACTATTCTAAGTGACGGCGTAACTAAAAACCGACCCAGTGCGAGTCGGACGCGCGCACCGAGGGTTCCGTAAAATATTTTTATTATATGATGTAACTAAAAATTTACGGTTTTCGCAATTTTTCCT
Source organism: Euplagia quadripunctaria (assembly GCA_963859945.1). Classification (NCBI taxonomy): domain Eukaryota; kingdom Metazoa; phylum Arthropoda; class Insecta; order Lepidoptera; family Erebidae; genus Euplagia; species Euplagia quadripunctaria. Next base: position 4,696,856 of record OY982573.1, read on the forward strand.
TTATCTGTGCTATAAGACGTTGCTTCGTACCAAATTTCAAGATTCTGAGTTCACGGGAAGTACCCTGCAGGTTTTGATTCCCTTGCGAATGTCGAAAATTTGCGGCAATTTGCGGCATAAACGGCTGTATCTTTTGATTGCGTTGGTTTAGAAGTTTGATTTTTTCACAGCTCTAAGGGACACTAGACCTGAGTATTTGAAATAAATGCCAGCGTGATAACTCCACGCGTTCCTAAAAAAAGAGTCTTGACAGACGTCTGTCTGTCTGTCTAGACCTTCGGACGGACGGACAACAAAGTCATCCTATAAGGGTTCCGTTTTTCCTTTCGAGGTACGGAACCCTTAAAATATATAAATACCTCTTTCTGTGAATACTTATCACGACACAATTCATCATAAAAAATTCAAAATTAAATAATAATTTAATTATTTATTTTTACCGCTACTAATGCAATCTCGCTGCAGCATCATACGTACCACTTGCGGGTACGGTTGCCGAACAGCTATCTAAATGCCTTTACGCTCCGAACTAGTTTTGTTCGCGTTACGCAATGATGACTACTACCACAGAATACATAATAGTACATGTACAGAAGTCTGACTCCGCCAAATCATTTAAATAAATAGCAACTCTTGTTTCGACACAATAAAGTCGTAATTCAGGTCGCACAGCGCTAATTACCAACACTTATATTCACCTAAAAGTTGCCTTCTTCGTGATTTTAGTAGGTTCAATTCCGATACACCGCCCCCCCTAAAACCCCGGTGGGGTGACGGCCCAAGGGGCTTTCCACACGCACAAAAAAGAAAAAAAAAACAGCGGGGTAAATGTGTTAGTTAAGATAAAAAAACATATATCTATTTGCTCATTTATTTTACCCAGAAAAATGTAAAATTAATTTTAATAATTTTTCCCTTACAACCTAAATATAACGGTTAGAATTAAAAAATAAATAAAGTAAAAGGTTGAATTAATAACATTGAAATGATACATTTTTAAGTTTACGATTACTCCATAGTATACCAAACACAATAATATGTATCGACTTATACAATACAGTCTGGCATAACTGAGACAATGTGGTTGAACGTCTTGCACGAATGGCATTCCCTTAAAGGGGGGGAGGGTTGGAGGGGTTATTCACATATTTGCATACCTGTGTTTACCTTTCGGCCATGTATGCTATATTTACCTATAAGAGAGCAACGTACGTAATCCTATTTTAATAGTAAATTTAAACCCACTTCTTAAAAAAGGTGAATAATTAGTAAAATAGAGAATTCAAACCATATTTTTTCATGGTTTCGGAATGGTTTAAACATAGTACTTTCGTTAGACCCCGTTATATAATAAAGCAGAAAATGTTATGCTCAAAAGAGTTCTTGTAGCGATAAGGGTTTGAGTGTAAGGGAAGGGTAGAAGGTTTGTAAGAAAATCACGAAACATCACAAGGGGGACAGGGGTTGTAGCGAGATATCACGTGTATTTATTTTTTCGTAGAACGTGCGATTATATCAGGTTTACGATAACTTTATTTCTCATAAAGAATTAACATTCACTTACATGAGAACTAACACTCATTTAAAGAAATTATTTTGAAAATTTTAAATTTATTTTGAACTTAAAAAAATATACGTGGGGGTGGGGTTAGTCTAAAACCTCACCACTTATCACCAGGGTGGAAGGGTGGGTTAAAAAGTTGCTTAAAAAACATCACGTAATTAATGAACGACCCCTAAGGCCTCCAATTGAGTGTTACAGTGTACAGTAAACAAAATTAAATTATTATTATTAGCCACCTAAAAAAGTCGTAAGTAAATCAGTTACGGTAAGTTAAAAGTAATTCTACTTGCCTTTAACTTTTACAAAACGACAACAACAACTTCTTGGCAACGCACTTAACTCCCAACGCATTAGTGATGATGACGACCTTACACCTTTACACCTTGCCAATTTGATTAATAATTCTTAAAAAAAAAACCGACTTCAACAAAAAAACTATTCCATAAAAGACTTATATATGGTTTTCTCATGGATGCCATTGTCTGGAGTTGCATCAGAGAGGCACTCATTTTTCATGGAGTGCCACTCTACCTCCGCCGCATTGTCGGGGCATATCTATCGGAGAGAGCCGTGATCTACCCGAGTCGGGCAGGATACGGAAGGCGAGAGATGTCGTGCGGTGTTCCACAGGGGTCGGTGCTAGGCCCACTCCTGTGGAACATTGGCTACGACTGGGTGCTGCGCGGTGTGCTCTTGGGAGGTGTCGTCGTGACTTGTTATGCCGATGACACCCTCGTAACAGCGCGAGGCAAGACACACCGTGACGCAATCATAAAGGCCACGGCCGGGGTTGCTCAAGTCGTTGGAAGAATTCGGCAGCTGGGTCTCGAGGTGGCCTTACATAAATCGGAGGCCCTCTGTTTCCATGGGCCTCGGAAGAGACCACCTGCAGGATCCAGCATAATCGTGGGAGGTGTTAGCATCGGCATCGAGCCCTCGATGAAGTACCTGGGGCTCGTACTCGATAGTCGATGGGACTTCGGATATCACTTTCGGAGTTTGGCCCCTAAACTCATAGGAACAGCAGCTGCGCTTTCGCGGCTGCTACCTAACTTAGGGGGGCCCGACACCTCCTGTAGGAGACTCTATGTTGGAATCGTGCGGTCAATGGCCCTGTATGGGGCCCCAATCTGGGCGGAGAACTTGACGGCCCGCAATGCCGCAATACTGCGGCGACCGCAGCGGGCGATGACCGTCAGGATTATAAGAGGGTACCGCACGGTATCTTTTGAAGCGGCGAGTCTCCTAGCCGGGACTGCACCATGGGACCTGGAAGCGGGAACCCTTGCGTCGCTATACCACTGGCGCAAGGAGGCATTGGAGAGGGGCCTGAGACTCATGCCTTGTGAAATTGAGGCACGACGGTCCCAGCTCCGCCAGGTTTTAATGGTCGAGTGGAAAGAACGACTTGGGCGACCGAGCGCTGGGCACGCCACAATTGTGGCGGTAAGACCCGTCATGGAGGATTGGCTAGAGAGGCGACATGGCAGCCTCTCCTACCGTCTGACGCAGGTACTTACCGGACACGGCTGCTTCGGTAAGTATCTGTGTCGTATAGGACGGGAGCCAACGTCTGCGTGCCACCACTGCGGAGGCTGTCGTGAGGACACTGCACTCCACACATTAGTGGAGTGTTCAGCGTGGGTGCAGCAGCGCCTCGACCTCGCGACGGCTATCGGTGGGGGAAGCCTTTCGCTGGAGACCATGGTACTGTCTATGGTCCGAAGCGAGAGTGCGTGGAATTCCGCTGCCTCATTTTGCGAGGAGGTGATGTTGGCTAAAGAGGCGGCGGAAAGGGTACGGGAGAGGACGAGTACTCTCCCGTCCCGCAGAAGACGCACCAGGCGCCGGAGAGTGGAGAACGATCTCCGGCCTCCATGAGCGCTGGCCTGGGGGTAACGGGTAGGGCTGTCCGTTACCCTAGCAGAAGCAGGCCTGAGAAGGTGGCGCGACGTGTTCCGCGTGCGCCTCTCTAAACCGGATGGGGGCAAGGCCCCCGTACTCTATGGTGTGGCCGCCTGCTGACCAAGAGGCGGCCAAGGTCTGCAGGAGTTCCCGGAGGCTTCCTTCTTAGGGTATTCCCGGGTCCCCTGCAATAGGCCCACTTGTGACGGAACACCGTGTGGTTTTAGTCGGTTCGATTCCGACATACCACTTCACCATTAGCTCAGGTGAGGTGATGACCCGAGGGGGTTTCCACACGAAAAAAAAAAAAAAAAAAAATGGATGCCATTGTCAGAACTGGACTAAATTGAAATAGGACCACACAGAAAGCACCAGCTTTCAAATAAAAAAAGAATCATCAAAATCGGTTCACCCAGTCGAAAGTTCTGAGGTAACAAATATAAAAAAAAAAACAGTCGAATTGAGACCCTCCTCCTTTTTTGAAGTCGGTTAAAAATAACAATCGATTTTCTGTAATAGGAACTTTTAAGAGATTGAAAAAAGTTTAAAGTTAGTTTTAGCTAAAAACACTGAACTCGTTCACTTAATAGATTATACTAGCAGCGCCCCGCGGTTTCACCCGCGTAAGTCCCGATCCCGTGGGAATATCGGGAATAGAATAGCCTATGCCTTAATCCAGGTCTCCAGCTATCTATATACCAAGATTCATCGCAATCGGTTCAGTAGTTTTTGGCGTGAAAGAGTAACAAACATCCATCCATCCATCCATTCATCCATCCAAACTTTCACATTTATAATATTAGTGGGGTTACCCACGTTTAATATATTATGCATAAGAAATGATTATTAATGTTCCTGAGGACTCAAGTGACGAATACAGTCCGTATCATCTTGCAATTGTTCATTACCCTAAGTCTGAACTTTAATTTCAACATTTTGATGTAATTTATTGCAAATACATTACATCAAAAATTCATAAATAAAGACGAAGGAATAGACGAAACCCTTTTTATACCGATTTAGAAACGATCAATATCGATTTACAAAATTGCATTAGAGACATTGTGCCATCACTAACTTTTTTTATTGCGTAAAACAAAACTTATCTATTTTGAAAAAAATCCCACTAATATTATAAATGTGAAAGTTTGGATGGATAGATGGATGGATGGATGGATGGATGTTTGTTACTCCTTCACACCAAAACTACTGAACCGATTGCAATGAAACTTGGTATCGCTGGAAACCTGGATTAACGCATAGGCTACTTTTTATCCCGATATTCCCACGGGATCGAGACATACGCGGGTAAAACCGCGAGGCGCTGCTAGTACTACGTATATCTACGATATCATGTGTCTACTAATAAAATATTGTATGTATGTAATAAATAATTTTTCTAACTACGAATTTTGATGTTTAATTTTACAAACTCTGGCACAGTTACGTTCTCAACCAGTGTCAAAAAAAAAACTTTTTTTTATGGTATAGGGAGCAAACGAGCAGACAGGCCACCTGATGGTAAATGACTACTGCCGCCCATGAGCACCTGCAACTCAAAAGTCACAAGTGCGTTGCCGGCCTTTAAGGAGTAGAGGGAATAAGGGGCGAGGAAGGGAGAGAGGAAGAGGGAAGGGTTAAGGCCTCCGGTAACCTCACTCACTCGGCGAAAAGCAATGTAATCATTGTTTTCTGTGAGGGCGTGGTATCACTCCGGTCGAGCCGGCCCATACTTGCCGAAGCATGGCACTCCCACAGTCAATGGACAGTATAGAGGTCATAATCCCATTAGTTAACGGTAGAATTACTATTTGTATTGTATTTTGATTTAGGATAGTTATACTACGACGGGGTGGCTTCCGTCAGTCGTAAGAGGATTTGTAAAGAAAAAGAACCCAATTTTAGTATTTCTTTTAATATAGCCAACTTCTCGCGATCGCCTCACGTCAATTATAAGTTAGGGAATAGCTAACTAGTGTGGTCCTCTTGTATCTGTACCCTTTGGCCGCCAGGACAGAAGACAGCCCGTATTCCAGTGATGGTAGATGAATAAAAACTCTATGTATTCGCCAGATGATCAGAAGGACACATAGATAGAAGGATCTACGTGCTATCTCGTAGATTCACGTAGTTACTTAGAACTTGAACATCAAACTAGAAACTAGAACTTTAATACCCTAGAGGGCTCGAATAGTTATTTAGATTTACTTTGTAGATGAATAATTATTACGTACGTAAACGTACGTAAGTACGTTAGTACAAGTAGATATTATGACCGTCCGTAGCAAAGACCAAGTGTCACAATGCAAAAAGCTAATTCCTCGTGTTGCGCGCTTATACAGGGTGTTACAGAAAAAAAAAAAATAATAATAATAACTTCACACATCTCACACACGGCCGTCTGATTCCAAACTAGGCAAAGCCTGTACTATGGTAGCCAGACTGCTGATAAACATACTTAAGTATATATTTCTAAATACATACATTTTTTTCTTTTTTAATATATATTTTTTTTAATATTATAGATAAATTACACCCAGATACAGAACAAATGATCGTGCTCATCACATAATTATTTGTCCTGGGTGGGAATCGAACCCACGACCTCTGGCTTAGTAGTCAGGGTCACTAACCACTAGACCAGACCAACAGGCCAGTCAAATGTGGCCTATACAGTCCGTACAGTGGTCAATTTGAGGAACGTTATGGGTAAGCCGCCGATAAATTTTGAAAAACAATATATTTTTCCTTCTTAAATTGCTTTCCCTAGTAAATTGGTGCAGATTTGTAAACAACACATTATAAATGTTCGTGTCAATTTCATTGATTTTATTTTTTTAATCTTTTTATGCAGACTTTTAAAAAAACTGGCTATGCCATTAACATTCTTGGTATTAAATACCCATACTTTCATTCAGGCCAGCCCTCTCACATACGAAATATTAGCTTTATCGTTCAATTTTCAAGTTCAATTTCTCAGTTTCAAAATAAGAATTCTATATTAAAAATCACAAATTTTCCTAAAATTGTAAGCGTTTTACGTTATTCACGGGGTCTACTATACGACCCTAAAATATGACCACACCTTTCTGCAACACCCTGTGACGCGTGGTAAAATAAAATGATGTATCGTGACGACGCAATGTACGCATATTTATTTGATTGTTTTAGGTTTATTTTAGTATTTTTATTATTATTTAATGTAGCTCAAGATAGTAACGTTACAATACCATTTACACTGTTTAGTACCAAAATGTTACATAATGTGCTAGATTTCATATATTAAAAAATTAATAACGTTTTATATAATGATGTAATTATCTAAACCGATATTACTTAGTTATTATTTATTTATTTACATTTTATTTAATGTACAGAATTTTAAGAATTTAATGAACAAGTAAATAACTTGTGTAATAAAAATATTCTTTAAGATATACACAAATAAACTGTAAAGGATTTTTTTTTTTTATAAAAAGGCAACTCCCGCATGTCGCGGGGGACTTTACAAACATACAAACAACGGACACAAAGAACACCCAGACTCTGGTGGGAATCGAACCCACGACCTATGGCATAGCAGTCAGGGTCACTAACCACTAGGCCAACAGGCCAGTCAGTCAGTCAGTTTGTTTTACATTTGTAACTAGCAACCCGCTCCGGCTTCGCACGGGTAGCAAAGACATCTTCAACAACCATCAACATATTTCAACCAATTTACACAAAACCTTAATAAACTGAAAAACTTATGAACGGATTTTCATGCGGTTTTCACCAATAGACAGAGGGATTCATGAGGAAGGTTTAGGTGTAAATTTATATTCGTACGAAGCCGGGGCGGGTTGCTACTTATTAACAAAAAAACTTTTGTCAAAAAATTCAACCGGCGCGGCGAAACTAGAAAGAAACTTGAAAGCGCCAAAAAAATAAACTGATCAGCCTAACAAAACTCTTACACTAATATAAATATATAAACTAAAACAAAAAAAAATAATTCAAAAACATTTCGGTTCACAGTTTACAGGTCTCCCGTAATGTCATTAGAACTATTACATAATGATGTGTGGCCTAAGATGTTTTATGTCATTGTGTGTGGCCAAGTTTTAACAAAATTGATTGACAGATTATTTTTGTACCCTTTGGGTTAATTTTTGAAATGATTACTTCTTTAGCCACGACACTTTTGGTATGGGAAAAAAAGCACCGAACTCGCGTGACCATCACGCTCAGATACATATATACAGATGCGTGCAGATGCGTGTGTATATATATAGGGAAGTTACATTTTCACTTCTGACGTGCAGAGGACTGACAGATTTTCTTTTAATTTAGACGCGAACAACCTCGAATAAAACATCAAATCGAAATCTGACTACCCTGTAAAATGGAATGGTTGTCTATTGTTTACCCGAAGATTATATACCATAATCATCATATTCCCGAATTTCATTTACCCGAATTTAATTTGCCCGAATGTTTTGTTTGCTCTAAAAGACATATGACATACTTTTAATTGCCCGAAACTTAGATACCATAAGATACGAGTGCCATACGTATTGTTTTTCATATTTTTAATCGCCATAATAATTATTAGACATAATATTTAAACGCCATAATGATTATTAGACATAATATTTAAATGCCATAATAATTATTAGACAAATATTTAAACAGTTAATGGTCACAGTTCTAACCTAACTCAAATGGCACCTAACCAAACTACTTCTGGGTGGTTTATAAAAAAATAACCACGAAGGGGATGGGGGGGTCTATTCGCTCGCTTCGCTCGCTCAAACGACCCCGCCATCCCCTTCCAACCTAACCTATCCGAGTCGGGGTGCCCTAAAGTCCCGATTGCATCCAGTTTCTCCTGATATAACAACCGTTACACACCCAATGGCAATGGCAAATGATGTTATGGCATATGATAATTATGGCATGTGATAATTAGGACTTACAATGATTATGACAAATGATGTTATGGTAAGTGACTTTATGGGAAACAAAGCTTCTAGCACGTGACGTGGTAGGGCAAATGAATATTACGTCATATAATATTATGGCTGTTGACTATTATGGCAAATGATATTAGGGCAAATAAAATTCGGGCAAACGGCGGTATACCAAATGGAATGCGTGGTCATGCGTAAAAAAACAAATATATCTTCTTGTTGACTGTAACGGTTAAAGGTGCGGAGAATACAATTAGGCCGACCTTCCCCCGTACTTTTGGAAAACTACAAAAAATATTTTTGTTAGTAAACATAAAGTATGTAGTAGAAATTATAAGGAAATTATCGTGCCTATGGAATCTCTATCACAATGAAGAACCTGTTTATTTCTTAAATAAGTACCACAGCGATGTACATAACACCGATATGTTGATGTGACCTTAAAAAGACTACTCCCCATACTACTTTACCACGTTTTAGAAAGTGTAAACTGTCTCTCTCTGGCACACTGTGTTTAAACGTCTGCTATTTCGCTCTTGTGCATACGAGAAACTTCATTCATTTTACTCTTGGCTTATCTTAGTATTCATATACCAAACACACGTTGCGTTGCGCGCCAAAGGAAATAATAAGTGGAAATCGTGAAAGTGATAAAATCTAATAATAATAATGGATTCCAATAATAACAAAGGCAAAGTAAGTGTATTATTAATAAACTTTTTTATTTAAATTAGTTGATATTTATTATTTTTGTTAAATGTGAACGTAATGTTATAAAGAAAGTAATTATCTGTTTTTTTTATTTAATTGTTTTGCCGATTATTTTTTGAGCCGAGCCGCCGCTTTATAACCACTTACAGCCTTATGACACAGAAACAGAAGCAACTATAGGAACGAATACACCATCCGTGACCCAACGTTATCATAAAATAATGCGGTATTATCTAAGTTTCTACAAATACAGGGTAATAGAATCACTTACATTACGGTAGAAAAATAGGACAAATGCAGAAAATTTAATCAGATTGATGTCCGTGGACGAGCGTGTCAGATAGACCAGATATCGATCTCCTGGCCAGAGTAAAGCAAAATAATTACTTACTCCGTTACACGCAATAAGCATTTTGACCAATACACCTGAGACTCAAAAAAAAGCATAGATCATTGAGTAGTATTTGGTAATAACCCAGTGCCTGACAACCAAAATTTCAATAAGTGACAACCATTATTATCTCAGTGAAAACTACTAATGTATAACCATTGTAATACATTGATAAAAGCAAAGTATTAAATTGACCTGACCGTGTTTATTTTCAGGCAAAAGCATCATTATCACTGTCAGAGAAAAGTGATTCCTCAAGTGACAGAATTGGGAAGGAAAAGTCGAGTGAAGCAGATAGCAATATAATTAGAATGAAGAACGAGAGAAATAGCTTCCTAAAAAAAAATACTTTCTCAAATATATTTCTGCTCGTATGTATAATAGGGGTATCAATGGGTATTTTTTTAGAAATTATAAATATTGCTAAAAGAAATCAGAAATACAGCAAAGAAAATTGTAATGAAAGACCAAAGTATTGGCCATATGCCAACTACTTAGATGTAGACAATAGAAAGGGTTTGTTAAAACATGTACATTCAGTGCTTGAGAGAATTGGATACGAGAAGGGATCGAATAAATCATCGTGGGACCTGCTGTGGTCTCATGATTCACCTTTCAACCCATTACAAGAAACCCTTTTGAAGCTTGAACCCCATCAGAGAGTGAATCACTACCCTGGCACAGGTTATATAACTACCAAAGTAAATTTTGCCACTTCAAATTCTAAATACATACCGAAAGCTTTTAAGCTACCAAATAGTAAAGAAGATTTTTTTAAATACGTCAAAAACAATAAAAACTCACTATTTTTGGAGAAACTTAATACGCATAGAGGTGTGCGTTTAAAGAACGTGAGTGAAATCAATGTATCCGATGTAAATAGTTTTGTTCAAGAATATATACAGAAACCATTCTTGGTGGATGGACATAAGTTTGATATTGGCGTGTACGTGACGATAACATCAGTGAATCCTCTGAGAGCCTATTGGTATACGGGTGATATATTATTCAGGTATGTTTAATGATCCTTTTAAATTATTAGAGAAGTTAATTGCAATAAAAAATAAAAGTAGTTCATCTATTACTCATGTACTCGTACCAATATTTATAATTCGGATCAATGTTCACAAATATCTAAATCAAAATAAAATACAAAATCCTACAAGGGAAACAATAGCGGAACAGTCTTAATTAACTGACAAGCACTCTCCCGCCAGCAGAAGAAGCACCAGGCGCTCAGAACGCCCATGGGCCTGGGGGTAGGGAACAAGCCTAAGACGATTGCAGAAAGTGTTCCGCGTGCGCCCCTCCGATCTGTTTGGGAGCAAGTCCCCCCTTTTCCACACTGTGATCGCTTGCTGTTCAGTCTGCCAAGGTCTGCAGAGGCTCTCAGAAGCTTCCTTCTAATGGTATACCCGCCCCTAAAATAAATCCACTTGTGGCGGAACATCGTGTACTTTTAGTTGGTTCGATTCCGACATACCACTTCGCTGTTAGCTCTTAAGAGGTAATGACCACACCAAACCACCTCTGGTTTCCACATGAAAAAAAACAGAAAGCCTTAATTAACCGGAATGAAGACGACAGACCGTATTGTCTTCTGGAGACGTGACAAGAGCAACTTATTTTAATACATAGAGTATTATTTTACTGGGAAACCCAATTTCAAATATAATTATATAGTTTCCTAAAACAACAAAAACAGAATTATTAATAAAACAGAAATCAATAAATTGTGTGTAGGTAAAGTGTAAATCAGCTTTCGATCAGTGTTAGCAAACTTGAATAAATTGTGCTGCAATGTTATAAGCCTTAAAATAAAATGTTATACGGTGGCAAAATGTTATATAATACACGCATAATGTAAATTAAGTAAGGATCCTTTTATCGTGAATTTTAAACTTAACCCATCGTAAAAAATAAGTAATAGCACAGATTACTGAGTTGTTTGGTAATAGGCCGATGTTGTATTAAAAGCAATTGATGCAATAACGCGCCATTCATTTATTACGTAAGACTATTTTTGGTAGTTTTTGACCCCCTCCCTCCCCCCCACATAAGAATAAATAATAATAATAACAATATTATTATTTATTTAACACACGCCCGAGAGTAATGCGTTTTGTGAATCGGGTTTTTTCGGGAACTGGTATCAGTTCCTGTGATTATACAGCGCGAGTCACAGAGCGCATTGACTTTCTGAAACAGAAGATTTATGCATAGACAAATCGCATACGAAAGTACAAAAAAAGGGTGGACCGATATACTCAGAATCGCACATTCCAAAGGGATGAGAGGTGGGTTTATAGAAGGTGGGAGCAGCCTGATTTAGTGAGTGACATTCATTCACCAGATGCTGAAATCACGAATTCATTTTGGCGTAACATCTGGTCGATGCCTGTCGCTCACACTGAGGGTGAATGGATGCGAGATGTTGAACGATCATGTGAGTCAATTAACAATTCGTTCGTTGCCGAATTGGAAATCAGCGGAACCGGACGGACTGCATAACTTTTGGTTAAAGTGGCTCCGTAGCTCACATGTTTGTTTGGCATCTCAATTGGGTGGCCCAATTCATGACATTCATGAAAAAAAACAAAAATAAAACACACGCTATTGTGTGTTTTATTTTTGTTTTTTTTTACCAACACATGTCATTTCAGCTCTCATTTAAAACTTATTTTCATAAATATCTCGAAAGTCACTTTTTGGACTTAGTGATTTCATGAATTGGGCCACCCTAATTTCAATCATGCTTGGAATCGGATTCCAAGCATGATTGAACGTGACTCACCTGCTCTATAAATCTGGTTGTGCCACGGATCCCAAAAACTACAGACCTATCACCTGTCTCTACCAATAGTATATAAATTACTGACGTCCATTCTGAGAGTGAACATAGCATCTCATGTTACCAACAACTATGTTATGTCTTACTCTCAGAATGGATGTAGAAGTGGGGCTCGTGGCACTGCAGAGCTCCTTATTATTGACACGACCATTAACCAAGAAGTTCGCCGTAACCGAAAACATCATGTGCTGTATGCGGTGACATGTTGGATAGACTATAAGAAAGCCTATGACTCTGTGCCGCATACGTGGCTCCTGAGGGTGATGGAGTTGTATAAGATTGATACAACAGTATGCACTTTCTTGGAGGCATGTATGCAGCAATGGAGAACAGTTCTTTGCTATCCAGGATGTCGACAATCTCAGGGTGACGGCTAGTATATAAAGATCAAGCGGGGTATATTTCAGGGTGACAGTTTGGATCCCTTGTGGTTCGGCCTAGCTTTGAATCCTCTCAGCACTAAGTTGGAGGGTTCAGGACTAGGCTATCGTTTGCGGAGAGGAGGTCAGGTTATATCCCACCTCCTTTTCATGGATGATTTGAAACTCTTTGCCTGCAGCAATTTCCAACTGATAAAATTACTAGAGGTTACTGAAAACTTTAGTAAATGGATCAGGATGGAATTTGGTGTGGATAAATGTGCAGTCATGCATGTAAAAAGAGGCAAGATTGTGGAATCTGAAGGCATGGAACTCTCAGATTCTACACACCTTATACGTCTTTCCGCGAACGAAACTTACAAGTATCTAGGAATATCACAGGCGTTAGCTTTAAATGAATTGACTATGAAGCAATCGTTACAGGAACGCTTCTTTGGCCGCCTGAAAAAAGTATTAAAAAGTCTTTTGTCAGGCGGTAATAAGGTGTGGGCCTGTAATGATTGGGTCATATCAATCCTAACCTACTCCTATGGCATACTTAGATGGACTCAGACGGAACTTGATGCCCTGGATAGAAGAGTCCGTACATTGCTAACCGCGTACCGAATGCACCATCCACGTTCATCGGTAATGAGATTATATCCCGCGGAAATGTGGGGGTCGTGGTTTTTTAAATGTCAAGACACTACATAACCGCGAGGTATGCAATTTCAAAGATTACTTCCTCTCTGTTAACGTGGAGGTGCATCGGGATGTTGTGGCAGTTGACAACGGACTCACCCCGCTTGCTTTAGGTAGAGAAAACTGGCGCAAACCTGCAGTACTCAATATTACAGATCGCAGGGAAGTATGGAAGAGCAAAGAGCTGCATGGACGTTTTTATCGGGCCTTAAATGGGCCCGAAGTAGATCTATTATCATCTGTATCCTGGCTACGTTTCGGTGACCTCTTTGGAGAAACTGAAGGTTTTATCTGTGCAATTACTGATGAAGTTCTTAAGACGAACAACTATCGGAAACATATCCTGAAGGACGGCACGATTGACATTTGTCGGGCATGTCATCGTCCCGGAGAAAGCCTCAGGCATATAATTTCCGGTTGTTCTCGTCTTGCCAACGGCGAGTACTTGCACAGACATAACCAAGTGGCCAGGATAGTCCATCAGCAACTTGCTCTTAAATATAACCTTGTGACTATGGAATTACCGTACCACAGGTATGTGCCCGACCCAGTTCTTGAAAATGGTCGTCTAACATTGTACTGGGATCGATCTATTATGACTGACTGACTGACTGACTATTGTTGCCAATAAACCTGATATAGGTATGCAATCAAATGCAAAATAGACCGATTAGAGCGCCGAGCAATGATTGTAGATATCACCATTCCCTATGACGACAATCTCTTAAGGGCTGAAAAAGAAAAACAAATGAAGTATTTGGATTTGGCCCATTAGGTGGTCGACATGTGGGATGTGGATTCGGCAATCATAGTGCCGATAGTCATATCAGCCCATGGGTTGATTGCAAAAAGCCTCGACCAACACCTTCAGAGGCTCACGTTAGGCAGCTGGATTAAGGGCCTGATGCAGAAGGCAGTCCTTCTTGACACGGCACGTATTGTGAGGAGGTTTCTGTCTCTGGAACCCTAACCACCAGTAGCTTGGTCCCTGTACTTGATACCGGTGGGACACTATTTTTTATATTTTGAAATATATATTTTTTTATAATAATGTATTTAAAAATGTAACTTATATGTTTTATAAATGTTAATAAAGAGAATAATAATATAATATATTTATTTGTCAAAAGTAATACATGTTCTTCATATTAAAATAAGAATAGGCCGACCCCTCCCCCCTGTTTAATATTCATTACGTAAGAATCTGTAGGAAAAAATGAATACACGTTTGGTTGGTTTTTTCAAAGTAACCATTTTTAGGAATGTTTATTTGTACAAAGGTACCTACTAGTAATTTGTATTTTTTGATGGAAATAAACTTTAGTTTTAATCATTCATCTTTACCTATATAAGATTTTCAGTTGTGAGGCTCAAAACCCACTCGGAAAGTGAATCTGCCACTGGAACATCCCACTAATATTATTATGTGTGTGAAAGTTTGGATAGATGGATGGATGGATGTTTGTTACGCTTTCACGCAAAAACCACTGAACCGATTGCGATGAAACTTGGTATGTAGATAGCTGGAGACCTGGATTAACACATAGGCTACTTTTTATCCCGATATTCCCATGGGATCGCTGCTAGTCTCTAATAAAATAGGTCTTGCTTCTAGTTGGTTAATCAGTCGTCGTTTTTTTAAACGTTGTCGTTTTTAAAGTATAATCTTAACTTTCCGCATTTTTGTAATCTTACGTATGAAGTAATAGAGATTCCCTCCCACCCCCTTGGAAGAAAAAAATAACACATGATCAACCCCCCTCCCCCCCTAAATCGTCTTACGTAATAAATGAATGACGCCTAAATGGAACGTTTCACTATCCTAAACTTAGAAAAACGTTGACTTAATAGAATATAACTCAAGAATTATTGGTCTCTTAATGGTCACAAGTACGTGTCTGTTTCAGCAACAAGACAATAGTTCTGATTCTGGGATTCCTTGTATTTTTGAAGTACCTTAATTTGGATGTAAAGAAATCATTTTTCATTGTCAAATATTCAAGAGCCAAATTAAGTTTATTTTAGGCAAGTTCTTCCCTGTTGAAAACTTCAACAGTGAATAACCATGTCAATAGGCTATTTAAATAAACAAAGGCCAAAGTCTCTCTCCTTGAATTATGGTAAGCGCTTGGCAGCTCTTATAAACACATAACAACGGTGTCATTTTGTTGCCAATCGTATTTTAATCATATTCAATCATCATAAAGCTGTGCAAAACATAATACATTTCTCTTTCGTCTGATTGTATTAGATTGTACTTATAAAATAAAAGAAGTAATAATTTTACTATTACAGATACTGCCCATCGAAATACTATCCCTTCGATCCTAACGATTTAGACAAGTATGTCATTAGAGATGACTATCTACCGACATGGGAGGTGCCATCTTTGGCTATGCCTTTTACCGCCCTGGGTCATGGCATGAAAGACGCCTTCGACGTGTATGCTAGATCTAAGGTATGATTAGATTTAATATAAAAATATGAATACATTATGTAACCCCATCACTCAAATCACTCAATCTCTGTTTATTGATCTCAGACCCCAAATATGAAAGTGGCTAAGGATTGTGGTCATTGTCCCCGTTTTTTTTTTGCACTAACACAAAAGTATCGTATTTCCACCAACCTTACAGACCTCGGGAGATTCACTCACCGCAGAAGTACGAGTATAAGACGGTTTTAAATGTTTGCAAAAGTTTCAGAGTGGGGCGAGCGTTGGCTATGCTCGGACTAAGTATGCTACCTACCTGAGACTCAACATAATCTACTGACATTTTATTTAAAATTTAATTTAATTTATTAATTTGCTTAAGTTAAATAGAAGGTGGACAGATGCTTGCTAAACGCAGTTGCGTAACTAACTAGGCGGAATCAGTATTTCGAGACACAGTAGGAAGTTTGGCTGTGTCTTGTAGGAAGTTTGGCTGTGTGTTCTTTACTAAGCGACTTAGGTTTGCGCTTGCGTATATCGCTACTTGTAAAATTTTATCCTTAGCCTTTTGCATACTTGGTATCAATAAGCAGCAAAGATTGCGTAATGGGGTTGCCTAATGAATTCACTTTTTTATTTTTAAATCTAGGCCAACTACAAAATTATACTCTAATTACAGGGTAAAGACCCTTCCCTCATGTGGGAGGAGGTTAAGAGGGCTATAGCGGAGATACTCATACTAAAAGAGCATCATATAATATCAGGTGTAAGTACATTAAATGACAATTTGTATTTATGTATTTAATCTTGTTTATACTTTGTTGGGTGTAAGTGACAACCAACCCTATTTGCTCGTGAATTGATTTGATGAAATATTTTAAAAAAGTAACCATTTTATTCACATATTTCCCTCTCAAATAAGCATCAGTTACCAGTTGTAGCTGATAACAGTCATACTATAATAAACATTTTAATAAAAAGGCAATTGAAAAAAATTGCCAGAATTTTTAATCATAGGCTCTACTTACGTCATTGTTAATGTAATCGTCGAAGAGCACAGTCATTGGCGTAACTTTAACAAAAAAATATATCTTCGTTTTACTTTCAATTATATTTCGTTTGCCTTTCTTTACTTACTTACTTTACATAGGTACCTAAGTAAATGATCAGAAACCTAAACTAGACCAACGAACAGCCATAACACAGACATATTTTTATTCCATTTCCATTAATTACACATTCAAATAGGTTATTAAATTAAAACATTTGCATGCCAATTTAGTGTTACCAGAACATTTAGGTCTTCTATAAACAATGTCTAAATGTTTTCAGACTAAACGCTACCCTTCGCAAGATAACTTCTTCGAAATGATGAGATTCGACTTGATTGTGGATGAAAACCTTAATGTATATTTGATAGAAGCCAACATGTCACCGAATTTAGATTCGGCACATTATAGTAAAAATGCTTTACTTTATGAACAAGTGCTATACAATCTTTTTTCACTGACTGGTATTTCACGGCAATCAAAATTCAACGGCGAAAATCCGAGGTGAGAATATTTATTTGCAATATTTCTGGCTTATTTATTCTATGAATAGATACAAGGATATGTAGTTTATCTGCTGGTTATCTGATTATAGAAGTCGTGGGTTCGATTCCCGCTCAGGACAAATAATTGTGTGATGAGCACGATCCTTTGTTCTGTGTCTGGGTGTTATTTATCTATAATATGTATGTATTTAGAAATATATAAGTATGTTTATCAGCAGTCTGGTTACAGTACAGTACAGGCTCTGCCTAGTTTGAGATTAGACGGCCGTGTGTGAGACGTGGGAAGTTATTATACTGTATATATACATATAGTCGTGGGTACACTGTGTTATGGTTTTTACAAGCTTTATATTAGCTTAACTTGTATGTGTGTTTGTTTGTATGTTTGTAACCGACTCCTTTGAGCACGATTTTGACCCACTTTAAACGGCCAGATATCATTCAAATTTTGCACACCTGTCAAAGACCGATGACAATGCAATAATTCGATTAATTTTTTTTAATTTTTTAATTGAATTTTCTATAGAAGCGTGGTTTTTAGTTTTTTAAACTATAATTATTATAGTACGTTAAGAGCTGCTCTGCACTATCTGCCCTGCACTGGACTGATCAGTGACACAGACACAGGAAAATCGCGTATTCAGCCTGAGATACTACAATCGTATATCAACCCGCAATAAAACACTATAACATAACTAATTGTTAACACATAAAGGTCAAAACCATACGTAAGTAGATATTTTTAAGTATCTCAGAGCTCCAATCAGAAATTTTTTGAACTCATATTCTTTCAAAAATGATTCAGTTGTTAAGGTAAACACACCACTGTGTCGTGATGTCTCGACACATCACACAACAATAATGTGTTACCTACCTTGTCTTGTCTACCTTTAGTTTTAATTCACATTCATTTAATATAGCAGCTTATTAATAAGATAATATAGTAACAGATAAATTCCTTTGAATCCTATTCATAATAAACTTATCAGCCACGAGCGGATCGCTTACAAAATTCGCAGATGTTTCTTTGTGTAATGTTTCACTCGCGTTATAATTAGATCTTATTAAATAATTTATAAACAGTTTATTTATAAATGAACTTGCAGATTATTTATGAATGACACTATTTATGACCATGAAAGACCATAAAAGGTCGGGGTAGAAAACATTTTGTTAATTTCAATATATTTAAATTGATAAACACGATACTATGAAGATTTTCTTTTATTTTGGAAGTATTCACTTAGTAATTGAGAAAATCCATTAAAACTAGTTTGAAAAATTTTCGAAGTTAGTTTTTATGGATTTTCTTAGTATCGTGCACTTTAGCTGGGTTCCATCATTTTTCATTTATAACGCCAAGAAGAAGTCCAATCATAATATGATTGGATATTTTCTGATAATGGTGATGAACTTTACTAAAAAAAAAATGCATTTTATATTTTATCTATATGCGTTTGCATGCGTGCTTGCAGCAAATGCTAACAAAAAAAAAACAAATTTCAGTGACAAGTTTGGCGCTAAGGAGATGATTTCCTCCCATAAGAACATAGCAGTGTTTGGTAATCAGTGCTCCACTGTTTGCAAAGAGAACTGCAACGCATTACTGCTCTGCAAACTTTGTAAGCCGTGCCTTGACAGCAAACTGAAGCACAGCTTTTTGAAAGCTCACACGGAATTTTTGCACAGAGGAGATTTTAGAAGACTCGTTCCATTGCCTATGTCTCAAGTTAAGGTAAGATTGTCTCCAACTTCATGATAAAAAACCAAGTGTGATTATGAAAGCATAATCACGCTTAGTTTATCCGAACCTACGTAAGTTCTTTATTGCATTACTTAGGACTGAAAATATAGAGTACTTGTAGCGGTTAAGATTCAAAGAGTTATTATCGTAATGCATACAGCTATGGGGAACTGCGAGCAACAGTAACATTAAAATACTAGAAAGATTCCAAAACAAAGCATTAAGAACAATGTTCGGAATGCCCTAGTGTATATACAATAAATACACGTACCGCGACCTCGGCATTAAAACAATTAACCAGGAAGTGAAAGATGAAGACGAGAGACGAAAGTGAAGAAAAACCAGCAAACCATGTGAATGAACTAGCCCAGGCTCTCAGCGGTGAGAGTGGACTTCGGTTTGCTCGGCTGAAGAGACATGACATCCCGGGTCTAACAGGAAGATTCCCTCAATGAGACAGATGGAGAGTCTGTTGGGGAGAAATTTCTCAGCAATTGGGACTCTCGTGGACAATATTATACACAGAAGTAAATCAGCCAAAGAAGTGGCTTATTGTTCCTGGAACAGATTGCCACGAAGCAGAATACACATAAAAAAATAGAAAAAAATATATCGTAATAATATTTCAATATTATGTACACTTTTTTCTTATTTATACTACATATTTGTTATTACAGCGACAGAATATATGATCCCACGGCGCCAAATCATTTAAATAAATAGCAACTCTGCAATTTAGGTCGCACAGCTCTAATTACCTACACTTATATTCACATAGAAGTTGCCTCTCTTTCTATAGCGTAATTCTTATCTGTTCTGACGACGCCGCGACGTTAGGGTTGTCTTTTTTAAAGAATTAATTAATCTGAATATTTAATTACCAGTCAGTTATGTGCCTATTACTCTATTTTTGTGAACAAATAACCATAGGCTAGGTACTAATAACTCGATAGTCCAGATACGAACGAGTGAATATCGAACAACGTGCAGCACGGCCGGCGCGGGACTCCACTGAATTTTGGCACGTTTAGTCGGCTTCACCGTGTACTTGTAGCTTTATACCTACTCTGCGGAGTGGCCTGGCCTGTCACAGCAAGCAAACAATATCGTTATTTTAAGTAATTAGTTATTGTCACTACGATGTCGCTCGTGTTGATATATTCAGTAACAAAATAGAAGACTGTTACCGAATACGTCATTAACTAATCTAAAACTGTCAAATAAGGTGGTTATATTTAGCAGGATAGGACTGCGACGCCAATTCAGCCCACACAGTCTGTATTTTCCGCGAAGGATTTGATCGCTCTAAAATAACTGTTTTAGAATTTGATGTCAATTCAACCCACAGCCTGCTCAACTTACTAGCAAAAGTATTAATTTTCTAAGTAAAGTAAATGTTGTGGGCCATTCGTTGCTTTCGGCGTAGCGACATATTGGAGATCGCGATATGCTGGCATTTCGTGATTTGGTCATTTTACAAAGCAGATTAATGAGAAAGACCTATTTTTTGATTTACAAATCACTTGTATTGGCCACATCTAGATCCAGCCATATCTAGATCGTAATTTAGTTCCGGTTCGCGTCGCTGGTGGGCCAGGTGGCACTGTCAGCTGTGTTCTGTTAACGTGCGAGAAAGAAGGCGGCGTCACATTGTGATCCCTTGTGCGTAAGCCTAAGCTGTGTGGCCAATAAATTATTACTTCTTTTTTATTTCTTTATGTTATAGAGGTGAGAGATTTATAACAAAATGATTTATTATTTATGTTATCGAGCATATAAAAGAAAGTAAAGTTGGACACCCTACTTTCTTTCACGGGTCACAGCCAGGATTCCTCGGACAATTACTTGAGCTCTAAATATGACATAATGGAAATTTCAGGCAAAGAATGTGAATTTTTCACAATAAATCTTATTAAATTAGTTTTATTATTGAAGCAAAACCCTTTTTATAAACATTATTTAAAAGATACATTATTATGTATAATTATTTTTATTCAGATGGCCGGGCAAACCTAAACTTCATGTTATAAGCTAATACTTTGGTCACCTTACAGGATCGATTTGTCCAAACATGGCCGCGTAAATCTTCAAACGTTAAGCTTTGAACTACAGGCAAATCAAGGGCATAGGCACAGGCAGATCTCGATCGGCCCAGTTCAACGATTGGCCCACGGATATTCACGACATGTATACATGCCTCGATCATCATTACTTAATACTACAGTTCAAGTAAATTTAACCTAAATATTGTTATAACAGTTACTAGAAATTGTTTTCTGTTTCAGGATATAAATGAATTACAAAAATCGGTGCCAAATGATTTGCAGGGGGCAAACAAACTCCAATACATGTGGTATCAAGAGAAATGTAACCAGGACTTAGCGTGGTGTACATAGAACTAAGCTGTACAATTAAAATAAGTTATTTATTAAACCATTGTTGCTGTAAACTAGTTGGTTATCTTTGGTGTCTCATGTCCGGTTTCTGAAGTTCTCAGTTAAATACTAGTTAACTATTGGTTCAATAAAGATATGAATTAGATAAACTTCGATTAACTATCACTGGGTTTCTGAATACGCAACGGACCATTCAATAAATATACGACCGATAAGCAGTTGCAAAAGCTGGCACTAGATGGATCTGTTCAAGTTTGAAAGTTTAAAATGTATTTTGTAACTTTATTAAGTCATAAATAATAGGTTTATTTATATTATAATTATTTCTTAATAAAATGAGGTGACCTTGCGACCCTTTTTTGTGGGTACCTATGTTCCTTGCTTTGTTTCCTTCCTTCCTATGTTGATTCCTATGTTGTGGCCCTTGCTACTAATGTATACCTAGTTATGGAACCGATAAACGGCACACATTGGTCAGTTAAGTTAAACTCAGTTTGAACGGAGTTTGTCTTTGGATGCATGATTGAAGGGTTAGGGCCTCCGGTAACCTCACTCACTCAGCGAAAAGTAATGCAAGAATTGCTTCACTGCCGGTTTTCTGTGAGGCCTTGGTATCACTCCGGTCTAGCCGGCCGAAGCATGGCTCTCCCACGAAAGTCTGTGCGCGTTAGCGTAAAAAATGCGCACGCAGAATTGTCCTTACATATTAATAAATAGATACCTAGACACAAACTTGCAAACTTTTATCTTCTATGGATTCAAAGACACAGAAATACTTATATACTTTTTTTGTAAATTCTAATAGTTCCCCAATTGCTGAGGATCGTGACTCCTTCTTAGACGATTAATGGTCTGCTTCTAAATGATCCGATCCGAAACAGAAGGCAGAGAGCGCTGATGGGTAACTCCAGCTGTTCGGAAATCTGGTCCGACCATCTCTTCGGGCTTCGGCCTCTGAGTCTTTTGCCTGCGACCTTTTCCATCACTACCAGTTTTTTTCAAAATTATTGGCCATTTTATTTTGCGATATGGCCAAAATAAATCACATCACGGTGCAGACGTTAGGTGTTTTCTATTTTGTGTTCTTTGAGGACCGAGATGTTTATTAGACTAATTCAAAAGGACAAATATTTGTGTGCAAGAATACCTTGCACACAAATATTTGTACTGTACTGACCTGAAATCGAAGAAGCGACCTCTGAAGTTGCAATCGAATGCTGACCGCCGCGCCATATAGATACGCTCTACAGTAATTGTTGTGCCAGGTCTCAAGAACACACACACAGGTCTGCCATACACTCAAAAGCAGCTTTATAGTGGAATAAGGTCTTTATTTAATCCAGTTTTCACCACAAGTGACAATCCGGTTAAGTTAGGATGTCCTAGTCTAGTACTGGTCCAGCTGTCCTACCGTACGCACACATACAGCCGCCATATTGAATTTATTTCAAAAATTTATAGACAGTGACACTGGGGATGATGTAAGAATTCTAACGATACCCATGCAATAAAATCTATTCAGGCATTTTCATATGGTGGAGTTAAGAAACTCACATAATAAACATGAACCCTGAAAACATATTTTTTTTTGGGTAGTCGTGTAAAAAAAGAAAAATATTTGTCTTCAGTTTTATGTATGAACGACCGGGGCGGGTTGCTAGAACCCGCCCCGGCTTCGCACGGGTACAAATTATATACCAAAACCTTCCTCATGAATCATTTTGTCTATTAGTGAAAACCGCATGAAAATCCGTTCAGTAGTTTTTCAGTTTATCGCGAACAGACAGACAGACGCGGGGGGGACTTTGTTTTATAATATGTAGTGATAATACGTAGTGATGTAGTGATATACTAGTTTCGTTTTATAAGTTTCGTTGAAACCAGCTACTAATTATACCTGGTTGGAAATGCTTCTACATAAACTATGGTTTCATTTTTTTCTCTTGCCCGACATGACATTACTTTTTTTAATGAACACTCATAACGTAAATCACACATTACTAATATTCTTGTTAACCCCTTCAGCTAAGCTAAATACTTGTGTGTGATGGGTTCACGTGTCGGTAATGCACTGGGTGGAGTTCGAACCGGCAATCACTTGATCGCAAATCAGGCGCCTAGGCATTACGCTACCGCCAAGTGTTGAGATCAATATATGTATACAAAATGAAGCAATCAATACCCGAAACGCAACGCATGCATGGTGTCGTTGATATTGCGTGCCTTTTGTGCTGCGTGTCGCACTTTGATAATGGTGTTTAAAAGTACGCGTAGGTATGTCGATTTTTTTCATGGTCACAAAAATGCAAACAGAAAATCGAACGGTCTACAAACAAATGAACAGCTGATTTTTAAAAAGAAATGTCTAGCTGTATATTATAGCAGCACCCCGCGGTTTCACCCGCATAAGTTCCGATCCTGTGGGAATATCGGCATAAAAAGTAGCCTGTATGTTAATCCAGGTCTCCAGCTATCTACACATCAAGTTTCATCGCAATCGGTTCAGCAGTTTTGGCGTGAAAGAGTAACAAACATCCATCCATCCATCCAAACTTTCACATTTATAATATTAGTGAGATAAAATTTACTTAAATTTTGAATCCTATTTAGAGTGGATAATATTGATCATCACATCATACTAGCCACCATAAGGCCAGTCAAGGAACTAAACTACCTAAATTTTGGATTACCACGCACGTTCTTTCTACGTACGTTCCCTTCAAAGTTATTAAATGTTGAAAAAAACACTCTTTTTAACTTTGACCTTCATTTGCTGTTAAACAAGCACTTAGCGACTTTGAACAGGTCTCATTTCGTAGATAATTTAATGGAGAACAAAAAAGCTTTGGGCACATACGAATCAAAATCATACGAAATGTAAAGAAAAGTATATTCTTTTGTTAAATTGTTAAAAAAAAATTACGTCGCACTTGTCCAGACTGCGGGTATCGAAATTCTTAATCAGCTAATTTTTTTTACTATTTATCCAAAAATAAAAATGCGTGGTAAACGAAATGTCCATTTTTGATCATAAAACAGCAAGGTTGACTGGGCTATATTAAAATATGTACTTAATGTAGGTACATATAGATAGATAGATACATAGATAATAATAGATACGGTCTATACACATTTGCAACAATGAAATTTCAATGCATGTCATTCCGTCATTCCATAATTTGAGAGCATTAGCGTCGTATTATGTTGTGGTTGGTGTGAGGTTGAAATATCTGTGCCGGCGAACGGTGCGATGACTGAATCTGGCCATGGGAATTATCTTCCACGATATATAAGTATCAATAATATAATAATATCGATCCAAATACTGACTGACATGCTATATATATACGTACAACGCTGCCCTGATAATAATTGGATTAGAGAAAAGTGTTTTAATTTTGTAATTATATTTTAGTAGCAATAAATGCATCAAATGAGTTGTTTGTCTACTCATTTATCATGAACATTTAACATAACAGAACACACTCAATGGGTGTGTCAAACCATCTCTGTTGGGCAGTAGCAACTCCAACTGACAGCCTATGTACGCTAAAAAATAGGCAGTCAGAACCATATTTAATTTTCCTTTGTAACTTGTTATCGTAAATTCATGTGCGTATAATACTTAATAAGGTTTAATGAGAATTATGAACTGAAACATTGTAATTAATAACAAGGTCCTTTTGTGTGAGATTTATTACCTTATTACACTATAAAAAGTAATCTAATCACATTAAATCATTTTATACATTTAGATACTAAACAGTTCTCTACAAATTATTTTTTTGTTCGTAAACTGCTGCTAAATACACTGTAAAAACTTTAACATTTAGTTTACCTATTGTTTCGTACTATTACAGGTCAAATATTTAATAAACAATTCAAATCGTGATGAACAGAAAGAAAAACACAAACTCCAAAAAAGAGAAAATAAAAAAGACGTTCCTACTCTTATGTATAACAGGAGTGTCACTGAGTATTTTACTAGAAACTATTACTGTAATTTTGAATAGACATCAAATCAATAAGAAAGAGATAGAACGACCAAAGTATTATATACTCTCGAATGTCAATGATACAGAGAACAAAAATGGTTTCCTAAAATATACACATTCGATGCTCGAGAGAGTTGGGTACGAGTATGTATCCAATAGTACAGAATGGGACCTACTGTTGACTCAAAACACCCTTGTATATCCTCAACAAAACAGTAATCTGAAATTAAAACCCCATCAGAGAGTGAATCAATTTCCCGGTTCAGAATTTATCACCAACAAAGTTCAATTAGCAATTTCAAAATCCAGATATTTGCCTAAAGCTTTTAAATTGCCAAATAGAATTGATTCATTTATAAACTACACTAACCATTATCCCAACGCATGGTTTTTGGAAAAGAAAAGAAATTATGGTGAAAGCATTTTGAAGAATCTGAAAGAAATAGATTTGTATAGCGGGGAAATTTACGTTCAAGAGTTCATAAAAAAACCGTTCTTAGTGGACGGACATAAGTTTGATATTGGCGTATATGTGGTGATAACCTCAATTAATCCTATGAGAGCCTATTGGTACAAAGGCGATGTATTATTCAGGTATTTTTTTTTTGTTTTATTAAACTCTTCGCTACGTTTACGACAACCTTAGTTTTACTAATTAATTAGTATTCAGTGAAATATATATTTTAAATAATTAACTTCCAAAAAGTATTACCGACTTCAATGCCCCTAAATGATGATAAATTGTAATAAGCTGCATTCTTCATCCCTTAATTTTCCAACCTTAGACGTGGAATATTTTCTTCAAATTTAAATGGGACAAACCGTGAGTACAACCAATTCAATTACAATAGTATAATAGTTTAAAAAAACTAAAAAAACACGCTTTTATATAAAATCCAACTAAAAAATAGAAAAATTTTAATCGAATTATTGTATTGTTATTGGTCTTTGACATGTGTGCAAAACTTGAATGAAATCTGGCCATTTAAAGTGGGTCAAAATGGCGCTCTAACGAGTCGGTTACAAACAAACATGCAAGTGAAGCTAATATAAAGCATGTAAAAAGAACAAGGCACGAGCAGCACGGTTCTTCGTACTGAAATGAAATGAAAGAGGTCGTTCCACCGAGTCTTCTTCTATGAAAACATAAGAAATATACTTCAGGAAATTCTGTTTGAGTACAAATTGAGTAGCGAAAGTTAGGTGTTTTCCAATTCTTGATGACAAATCTGGGCATCAACATCTTACATTAAAAAAAAAGCAAAAAGAAGTAATTAAATCGTAATTAATTTAATCGTGAGAGAGCCATGCTTCGGCACGTATGGGCCAGCTCGACCGGAGCGATACCACGGCCTCACAGAAAACCGGCAGTTAAGCAATGCTTGCATTGCTTTTCGCCGAGTGAGTGAGGTTACCGGAGGCCCTAACCGTTCCCTCCACCCCTCTCCTTCCCCCCCCTCCCCCTCTACTACTTTTCCCCTCATCCTACCTTAAAGGCCGGCAACTCATTTGTGACTCTTGAGTTGCTGGTGCCCATGGCCCACGGGCGGCGGTAGTCATTTACCATCAGGTGACCCGTCTGCTCGTTTGCTCCCTATAACATTAAAAAAAAAAATCTACGTCATGACCTTGTAATGTCCATCGTTGAGGTTACACTCTCGCTTAATCCCGTGATCCTCTTCATGGTCCATAGCTTGAGCGCATGGAATGTTGCCAGCACATTTTGCAAGACGATGTACCTACACCAAAGAGGCGGTGAAAAGAGACCGGGCGAGGACTAGCACTGTCCCGTCCCGGAGACGAAGCACCGAAGCCTGTTAAGCAGAAAAGATCCAACCAACATGCTTTGTGAAATTTTGTTAAATGCATAGGCCATAATCTACCAATGAAGTTTCATATTTATGCATAAGAGATCCCGGCAATGTGATCACATTATACAAAAAAATGTTATGTCTGCTGTCTCGCTCTTTTTGCGGTGTAAGAGCTACGCAAGCTATGGTCGCAAGAATCGTAATAAAGGCGACGCGTCGCCACTCGCGACGTTCCAAGCTATATAAAAGCTCGATGTGCAACTTCCGATAATGCCGCCTCCGTTTAGCATTGAGCAAAGTGTATAAAACCGCGAATTTGTGTAAATAAATGTACATTACGATATTCTTCGAGTCGAGTTTCACTCTCCTCTCTGGGGCACTTCTCCTGCCTAAGGTCAGACCCTGCACTAGAATGTTGGTTGGACCTTTTCTGCTTAAAAGGGTCCAAGTATCGGTAGCAATATTCCAACCACGACTGGCTATAATGCGTTCCGCGTTACACAAGAGAATTATGCGACAGTATTACCACTACAAGCCCATCGTCCTAGCAGACGTAGGCCTCGGCGGCGCGCGTGTACCGCGCACGCTTATCTAATCTGAACAACATTTACAAAAAATATTTGTCACTGCCCGTTTCAATTCAAATGAAAGGTACCCTATGGCCTTTTCTGTGCCCCTGATAACGTGATAATGATCGGTTGAGTAGTTGAGGCATGACAGGGTAACAAACAAATAAACTAAAAAAAAAAGAAAAAATAGGTCAAAATCAGGTGACCCGTCCAACCATAAAAAAATATATCATACCATAAAAAAATTATATATTAGGATATCTATCTAAAGTTTATATCTGTTTTAAACTCACAGATTCTGCCCAATAAAATACTATCCATTTCATGGCAATAAATCAAGCAGTTACATGATTACCTCAAAATATCTTGCTATTTGGGATGTGCCTTCTCTATCATATTATTACTCAACACTGGGCCACAGCATGAAGGACACCTTTGATAACTATTTACGGTTTCAGGTAAGTGTGTCTCCGAATTTGATTTGATTTTGGATATACTGCTTGCCTCTACAAACACGAAAATTGCTTCAAATCGGATTACCACTTCTTGAGATTAGCACATTCAAGGTCTTGAGTTTTATAATATACTAGCTGTGCCCCGCGGTTTCACCCGCGTAAGTCCCGATGCCGTGGGAATATCGGGATAAAATGTAGCCTATGTGTTAATCCAGGTCTCGAGCTATCAACATACCAAGTTTCATCGCAACCGGTTCAGTAGTTTTTGCGTAAAGGGTAACAAATATCCATACTTCCATACATCCATACATCCTCACAAACTTTCACGTTTATAATATTAGTAGGACTAGCCGTCCCCGCAGTTTCACCTACAGTTATGGTCACTGCTCCTGGTTACCATAGTACAGGCTCTGCCTAGTTTCGGATCAGACGGATTCAGATCGGAGATTATTATTACCATTATTATTTAGTTTACATTATAAAACAGAATAACTCAACTCTTAGTTGACGTGTCCTACCTATAAACTACCTCCCTGCTAAATTTCTGGAACCGGTCTCAAAACTGAGGACTTTAATATAAACTTGCGAGAGCCCTTACACCTCCTTAATCCGACCCTGTCGCAAAATCCGTTGGTACTTATGTGACCCGACCTACTTGTAAACTACTTGACAGCCAAACTTCAGGTCTCTAGTACAAAAACCGAGAACTTTTATATAAACTTGCGAGAGCCCTTACACCTCCTTAATCCGACCCTGTCGCAAAATCCGTTGGTACTTATGTGATCCGATCCGATCCTGTAAACTACCTGCCAGCCAAACTTCGGGTCTCTAGTACAAAAAACCAAGAACTTTCATATAAACTTGCGAGAGCCCTTACACCTCCTTAATTCGACCCTGTCGCAAAATCCGTAGGTACTTATCTGACCCAACCTACCTGTAAACTACTTGACAGCCAAACTTCAGGTCTCTAGTACAACAACCGAGAACTTTCATATAAACTTGCGAGAGCCCTTACACCTCCTTAATCCGACCCTGTCGCAAATTCCGTAGTGACTTATCTGACCCGACCTACCTGTAAACTACTTGACAGCCAAACTTCAGGTCTCTAGTACAAAAATCGAGAACTTTTATATTGCGAGAGCAACTTGCCGGTTTCGTAGTCAACAAGGAACCCGTATAGTTTCGCCATTGATCGATTACCATTTAAGAAATTCACGGTAATACAAACATACATACGGATCGAATAGAGAACGTCCTTTTTAGAAATCGGTTAAAAATAGGTCCAAATGTGTGAATTTGCAGGGAAAAGTGCTAATAGCGCAGGAATCAAGGAATCTTTGATTATGTAAAGGAATATTTAAGAAAATTGTAACAGACTTCAATCGTCAATAAAAAATGTAGGTACCTACCTATTTGTAAAAGTTCAACTATTGCTGCTAATCTATTAGTTTCGTATTCAATTCCCTACTGCGTGTACTAACATTACAATGAATGTATGATTGGATAACGTTGTTAAAGTAAATCAATCTTTTTATACTCCTTCATTGTACGATGGAAACGAACGATCCATTAATATTATGTAGCTTCAGAATTTGTTTGTTTAAATCTTCAATTTAAAAACAAAAACTTTTTACGTTAAATGGCTTGTTTATTGAAGAAGTTCAAAATTAAAATCAGAATAAAATAAACCAATAATAGGTATCATCACGCTACAACTACAGGTGTAAAGCAGTAACCCCAAAACCATTCTGCTAGACAGTCGACGGAAGTATAAAGTATGGAAAGCGAGACTTAGCTACCTTTATTAATCACAAACGGTGCAAAACCACAAGGCAGTTTGTAAATTTCTTTTTAGGTACTTTTTAATTCAACACATTTTTTTGTATTCATTATATTAAATTCTTATCAGTACATTATATGGAACCATAATAATGAATCAGACAATAAGAACTACTTTAAATCGATATGGGATTCCATTACACTCATACACAATTAATTACAAACACGACATATTATTATAAGGTGTGTTAATATGGTGAACATGACGTCACAACCTTTAAACAATTTGTTTTTTAAATGTACAGAAGTAGGTAAGTAGTCCAATAATAAAGCGTTCCTGTAAATCAATAGCCTAAAAATTTACTTTAGCAGTGTAATGTTCAACAAAAGAATTATTTTCCATTGGCAACGTTCTGTAACCTTCATAAATAGTAAAATAGAACCGAATCCAAAAATAAACAGAAATATACGTATAAGTACTACACTTACTTCATTCACTCATTTTCGAACAATGCCCATTCATAGCTATTCCAAGTTCCCCAATAACATTATTGCCCAATAATCAAATATTTGTACAACACTTCATACACGACTATGTCTGCCTTCTCCTGTACTATTTAAAAACTTTTTGATAGAGACAACACTCAAGTTCTAGTTCTCTCGAGTTCGCATTCGATAGTTTTGAAGTTTTTTAGAAAATTTACTCTAGAGCAATTTCAGCGGTAAAAGATTAATAACAAACACGCATTGTTCGTTTTCTATCTTAGATATAAAAGTGATTAATATTACAGTTGGGAAAAACTACAAAAAAACAGTGAACTGAATTAAATGTAAAAAAAAAATTCCACTATTCACCTCCTAGCTCATTCATCAGATCATCTTTACCAAGCCCAATCTGTTGGATTCGTCAAAACTATGGCTGCCATCCGTCCGGGTTTCCCCGGATTTGTCCTGGTTTAGAGGGCGTCCGGGGAGCGTCTGGACGGGGTTTTCAAGAGGTGTCACATAAGTGTCCGGGGTTTTTGAAGGTTTTGTCCGGCGTCGGTAATTTAAGTGATGGCAGGCCTAATCAAAACGAATCATATGGGCCCAAACTCGAGGGGTTTACTAGTAGCCACTGAAGAGTTCCACTATTCACCTCCTGGCTCGATTATTTGATCAGATACCAAATTATAGTATTGTCATTAGAATTACATAATATACATACAAAGTTTCATTTGGATACGACACTTAGAAGTTGGTTAAAATTGACTTCCATTTGATACCTAATATACCTACCTATGATTATAAAAATAAGACGTTGCGTTACGTGGCAGAAATCTATTGTGCAATAGTAATTGAGGAAAGGAAACACTTGTTTACATTGTTAGTTAGTTCCAGGTGAAGCGAATAAAACCGTATTAAAAATAGTTCCTTCTACACAAACAGACATACATTTAAAAGTGTTCTTTTATATCTATTACAGGGTAAAGATCCTTTCCGCGTGTGGGAAGAGGTACAAAAAGCAATAGCGGAGATACTCGTCATGAAGGAACATCACTTAGTGGCGGCCGTAAGTACTGTTTAAGGACCTACGCGTGGGAGGATTAATAGGTTATTTGAAAAACAACATAAATATAGTTTAGGCAATAGGTAATCGGAAATGTTAGTTTCAGTTCACCTATATACTATACAAACATATTAATTTAAGAATTCATTTCATAGTTTAATTTTTTTTATCTGTTTTACAAATATGCGAATCGGAAGCCGCCATGACGTTACGTCATCACGTCTGTAAAAAACTGGTGAAAAATGTAATTAAATTTATATATATATAAATAATTAACTAAAATTCCACACGTAAAAAAAAAGGCAAATCAAAGGTATGTAATACCTTTTAAATTGTACGTGATCGCGTTAGTTCCCGTTAACATAAATTATATTAAGATTTTTTTTGCAATAAACCCCAATATTTAAACATTGATGTTCTATCTCCACCACTAATCATAAGGATAGTAAATCATTTTAATGTTGGCAAAAATGCATTAATTTACGGGGCCGTATACTTGTTCGACACCGACGTAATGTTAAAAAAAAAACAAAATAAAACACTTTACTACTGACATGACGTCATGAAGAACGAGCAACATGGCGCCTAGTGTTTCCATTAATTTATTATAATTAATTTAAAAATGTAAAATTGAAATTATCGATCAAATAAAAGTTTAGGGTTTGGCCTCAGGATCAAATTAAAACAGTTTTAAAAAAGAATTTATATTTACCCTATTATATGCGTTTAATGTTTTGGTTATTAGATCGTCTAAGATAGCACATCTTAAACCTCCTTTGATGTTTTATAATAAGACGACGTTTTAGTACGACAAGGATCCTTTGACGCGTAGCTTTAGTTAGAACTACGGCTGAAATTCTGTAAAACATCTTTTCGGCTTAAACAATACACCGCTTTTCTACTCTAAGACCGTTAAACGATTATCATTTCTTTACAATTACGTATAAACAAAATTCATTATTATATACACGACGTATTCAAATCAAATCAAATCATCAAATCATTTATTAAATTCATTACATTTTGCGGAAAAAGAGTGTTCATAAAATATTATTAAATTTCTACCACCAAAATCTGCCTGAGAAGGCGTATGAATTATTTGCTAAAGAAACAATTACAATTATTTGACTTAGAAATAATTACAATGATAAAATTTCATAGAAAAAAGAATATAGTGATGTCAATGTCTAAAATTATCATCAAACAAAGAATTATTTAAGAATGTCATTAGATACAATTTTAAAATAAAATAATTCTTTCCTTCAATAAATTCCTTGTGAGATTAGGGAGATTTCAATAACTGCTACTACTACTGAAATGAAGTATGTGTGACTGATAATTATGTCTAACTAGCTTTTACATACGGCTTCGCTTGTGTTAAGGGAGATTTTGTAAATCAATCAGTCTCTCGGAAACAGTCATTTTTTCGGGATGTAAGGGACTCTATCTCTATTTCTGAACCGTTGACATGTTTACAAATATGACCTCCTTCATAATGATCGGTAGATTAGTTAAGCATGGAATCGTAACAAACAAACTCACTTTCTCATTTTATACTGTTGCGGCCGCAAAATTAAGATAGTGGCGCTGTCTATTAACGAGTAGCTGAACTAAGCTGCGCCGCACGGCGCCACCTCTTAACGAATAACGGAACTAATGGTCTGTCTGTAGAATGTCCCACAATGTCCTAGAAGGTTTCGAGTTTTCGGGAATGTTCACGAACTTTTTATAACAAACGAGCTGAGGTTCGGGATAAGAAAGTTACACCAATTTATTACCAAAATAGACACAATTTATTTGAATCATTCGCAATTAACACAATTACAATTAATTCTCACTATTTAAATAATCACTTATACCTCACACTCCTATTATTCGTTATTTCTCGCACTATCGCTCAACTAAAACTCATTTCATAAATTCATACCGCAATGCATACGTCTATATACCCAGAAAGTTATTTAGTGGAGAGATTGCCCGAAAACTCGAAATCATTCTGGAGTTTTTTAATATAAAGTAGGACATTCTACAAATAGGCTACTAGTTCCGCTTTCTGTCAAAAGATGGCGTGCATCTCAATGTAGGTAATCGTAACCTTTTATGACTTCCTCTACTCGACTCTAGTATAAGTTTCGCCTGCGGCTTTACTTTTTATTGTAGATTTCGTCAAAAAGGTAACAGGTATCTTTCGGTAACAGTACTTGTTTGCAGGATGGTACAGGGTACAGGTACCTACCCTATGTCTTTTTCTGTACCCCCAACAACGTCTGTGCAAAATATATGATGACTGGTTGAGCAGGTAAGACGTGAAAACTTTACAAACAAATAAACACCATCACTTTTGCATTTATAATATTGGTAAGGATCAGTTAGGATATTAATCAATGCATTTTTATTTAAAAACATTAACTATAAATTATTCTGCTTAAAAACATAGTCAAATTGGAGTTCGAGTGTGGGTGAATCATAATTAACAATATTCGACTGATTACAGGTAAAACGCTGCCCTTCACACGATAACTTCTATGAAATGATGAGATTTGACTTTATTCTTGACGAGTTTCTAAAAGTATATTTGATAAAAGTAAAAAAGTCGCCAGAATTAGATTCATCTAGTTCCGCAGAAGATCCACTGCTGTATGAACAATTACTGTACAGTTTGTTCTCGTTGACCGGTATTTCGCGAAAACTGGTAATTTCTAAAAATGGTACTAGGTAAGTAATCTAAAAGACCAGCCTTCGAACGATTTTTAGTTAAAGATGACAAACGACACTGTATCCTTTCTTATTTACTTGCACTATTTAATTTTATATTTGCAACATTTCTCAGAATCAACCGTCAGTGCCTACGAAATGCGTAGACACCGCATGGCATCGTTAAAGTTTTACGAGTATTTAGCTCAGCAATTCGACACCATGTTACAGAAATAACAGTTTTTCTTATATCAGATATATTAACTGCTAGCGCCCCACAGTTTCACCTACATTATGTAAAAGCAAAAATAATTTTACAAGTCGGACAGCTAGTACCTACCGACGATTAGCCTATTCAAAGAAACAAATTCTTTAGTTTTAGAATGTTAGTAAAGATATAGTATAGATTAATATCAGTTTATAATAAATAATAAACCTTGCGTTTATCAATTGATTTGTTCTATGGCCACTGCTACAACCAGTGCTATCAGCTTAGAAGTTTCCAAGGTTTGACAAACCTACATTTATTATTGTTTGAGTGCGTAATCCCACCTCGACCATTTCTGGTCTTTTGTAGCGCACTTTTTGCTTTACAGTTCACTGCTCAGACTTATGGCTTCGAGAAACTTCCAGATCCTTTCATCAGTGATTGTTTGTATTTCCTGCGATTGCATGATGTGTAACCCTAGGTTAATACTTCGGTGCCGCATTAGTGACACAACAACAAGAGTATAGAATATGCATTGCAGTTTCTTCTGCCTCTTGACAGAATCTGCATATTGTGTTCTCGCCCAACTTTAGGGTGAACATATGTTTGTTCAGTTTGCAGTGTCCGTTGATCTACCTATGTATTTTTATACAATAATAGGTTATAAAATAATTTGGGTTTTAGAGAAAAAAAATAGACGATTTTAGGGTGACCAAGAGATTTGATTTATGGTATAGAGGCGGTAAATGTTATACGACAAACATCATTATAAAAAAAGAAACAATATTTTGTTTGTTTTTCTGCAATAAATATCATGCAAAACAACCAACGTTCCTCATAGCTATAGGTTTTAGTATTATATTGGATTGTTTTAAAAGTTTACAACTCTGCAAGGGCTGCAGAGTACGTCAAGGAAAGTTTTTCAAATTTATATTTCTGAGGATTCTTCCAAATTTCATTTAATTTAACTTTGAAAGTTAAATAAATTTAATCTATTGTTTATGATACTTGCTGGAGATAACCCAGAGTAGATGATGATTATTGTTCAAAAATTATATTTAAAATAACCCACAAAAGCTCTACGTTTTAGAGACAAAAATGAAGCTCGGGATATGATAACCTCACAGAAGCACATATCAGTGTTCGGAAAAGAGTGTCGATCTAGGACTTGCATAGAAAATTGTCAAGCGAAAGAAGTGTGTCAACTCTGCAGACGATGTCTCAGCAAAACTTTAAAAAAGCACCTATTGAGGGCACACACTGAATACTTGCATAGAGGAGATTTTATAAGACTTGTACCTCCACGTACGTATAAAATGGAGGTATGTAGTAAATAGAGAAACCCTACAATTAATGATAAGCGTGGGAGAGCCATGCTTCGGCACATATGGGCCGGCTCGACCGGAGTGATACCACGGCCTCAAAGAAAAATGGCAGTGAAGCAATGCTTGCATTGCCTTTCGCCGAGTGAGTGAGGCCTTAACCCTTCCTTCGCCCCCCCCCCCCCTCCCCCTTTTCCGCCCTTCCCCTACCCCCACCTTAAAGGCCGGCAACGCACTTGTGGTTGTCTTTTCCCATCAGGTGACCCGTCGGCTCGTTTGCCCCCTATGGCATAAAAATAAAAAATATAAGAACAGTACCACAATCTCGAGCGCTGTAGGTGTTACCTAAAAGGTGTACTACACAGCGGTCACAGTTCCCAATATAACTCGAGCCAAATAGTGATGTTTATTAGTATTTTTGTCTTCCATTCCATTGCCTACACTTTTTAATGTAATAATAATTTAATAACTTGACACATCTCACACACGGCCGTCTGATCCCAAACTAGGCAGAGTCTGTACTATGGTAACCAAACCGCTAATAAACATACTTATGTATTTCTAAGTACATACATATTTTACATAAATTACATCCAGACATAGAACAAATGATCATGCTCATCATAAAATTATTTGTCCTGGGTCGGATTCGAACCCACGACCTCTGGCTCAGCAGTCAGGATCACTAACCACTAGACCAACAGGCCTATACCTACCTTTTCCTTTCAATATACTCCTAACTTTCCCATTTAATTCCCAAAGTGCCCGGTTGACGGCAATAGGCTTGCCCCTTATTACTTAACTAATTTTAGTCGGCAAAATGTTAGCGTTTAATACTCCTCTACCTACCCCTTCACCCCTTAGGGGTTAGGTACAGGCGTAAGCAAAAACAAATTCCCCCGGCTAAAAGCTGGGTACGCCTGGCTAAAACTGTATTTAAGTTGTGTAAAAAGCATACGAATTTGGGAAATTCTAAAAGCACTACCCTTTTGTGGGCTGTCACACTTAAAGACATACCTACTTACTGCATTCTTAAGTACTACTATACTACTTTTATTTGTTAAGCGTTGTTTCAATTTAAAAAAAATAGATAGATATGTATGCAAGTCAGGAGGCAGCTGCCCCCTTACCCCACCCCTGAACTCGGTGTGCACATGACGTCTTTAAGTCTCGGCAGAGATCGCAAATTTATTAATAAATATTTGCCTATCGTTAATAATACGATTTGATTCCAGCAAAAAAAACTTCTCATGTTACGGTTCTGACATAATTGTATTACAGCAAACACGGCTGTAAGCTATAATATGTCGAAACCGTATACGAGATTTTTTGTTTTTGGACTAGGCAATCAGGATATTATTTGCTGATTGCATGTAATAGTAAAAGCCAACGCAGCGAGCGCACGACAGTCAACTGTTTTAAGGTGTAACCCAAGCCTGTTAAACACCCGGAGGTTTATAATGTATATATACATTAATAAGACCGCATAATAATACTACTATTTGCAGGATACTAACTTAATAGCACACTTAACCCAAAAAGAGAATTTATCGCCTATGAATAGACTCCAGTATATTTGGTACCAAGGGAAATGTAATCAAGACGTCACATGGTGTACATAAGTTATTAATAAATATAATAAACGTAATATTCTTCTATTTTTATTGTAATAAAAATCCCGCTAAGTGTAGGTATAACAAGATACCCGTCAGCGCTCTTTCTTTCTTCTATAGATACTTGCAAACTAAGAAATATTTCACTCAAACTAAAAAAATTACACTACTATTCAGAATATTTTTTGTTAAATTTTTGCGACTTTTATACTTAGTAGATATATATTGCGGGACTTATTGCACTCCAGCCTCAGATCAGATCATACACAAGGTTCTTGTTTCTATGATCCGTGCACACAGCACGTTCGGGGCTTTAAAAAAAAAACGTAAAAATAAAAATAATGAAGACCAAGTGCGGGTTGTTGACCAAGATGCCGAAACTCGCACTCGTCGTTGAGTTCTCACTAGGCAACCCGTGCCCACGATCGGTGCAATTCGATCGAATCGTCGGGACAACCAAAAAGATATTGTACATTGTAAATATATATTATAATGATTAAGGTTTCTCATAACTTCAGCTAAGCACAAGAACCTAAATAGAGATACGCAGAATAAATAATTGGAATACAAAATATACTACACGTACAGTAGTAGGTCCTGTAATATCTACAGCAGTAACTTAAGAAAAAATTGTAACTATTCTCGGCCAGTAAAAGGTCTGTCTTCGCATAAAATACACACAAAAAAAACAGACCATTTGAGAACCTACACCTTATAGATGTTGCTTTACCTTTTCTATTAAATGACCATGGTAGGCACGTCGTCAATAGAGAGGCGCTGGCTCTGGCTGGAGAAGCGCACCCAGGGCCTAATACGCTCGGAGATGGTAAGAGGGTTGTTTTGCATTGTACAGCTAGACTAAATTGGGGTTTCGTAAGAATTTAAAATTTTAAAATTTAAAAATTCACATACATATAATTTAGGTATCGGACTTGCGATCAAGTGGTTGCGGGTTCGAACCACACCACGTGCACGAGCGACGTGAACCCAATGCTAAAACAAGCATTTAGCTTAGCTAGAGGGGTTAAAAAGAATACTAGTAATGTGTAACGACCAACGCTGCTAGTATTGTATAAAAAAAAACTGTTACACAATGTTACAAGTCATTCCAGTTTTTTTACTTATTTATACCTAAAACTTAGGCCATGTTCAGATGACGGGCGTTGAGCGTGCGTCTTGATAACACGCATCGACAAGTGCAAGAACGCCTTAGATTAGATATAGGTCCAGATGCCTAATCCGTGCCTCAAAACTGAAGCCAAAAAATACAAGCGTCTAATATAAATATAAGCGTCTCACTCGTCACACGCGAGCGAACGTTCGCCGCTGAAGTACGTCTCGAGTCGCTACTTATAATATTTAAAAATGCCTGCTTGTGCTGTCACATTCTGTAAATATTATACAAAAAAAAATCTTAAATGTCCGAACATCACATTTCATATGTAAGTATTCTATTTCCTACTGTATTTATAAACAATAGAACAAAATTTCAAATTAATAAAATTACGACGCCAACATCTCTAGTATGTTGCCAGGACGTGAATTTCATTTACCCATAACGCATTCTAGCAGTTTATATATTTTTCTTTGCCAAACTTGTTATTTATAGAAAGATGAGAAATATGCTTAACGTTAATGTTCGCGAAACTGGAATCCTTCAAATATTCTTAATTTCTAAACTCTAGCACCCGGAGTTCAATGTGTCCGTCAAACGATACTTTAGCTGTGGGATTGTACTCGTGTTATAACTTATTATTACTACTCCTAACGAACACAGCTATAGAGCACTTAGGACTTGTAAAATTTTGCTAGTTTCTTGATACTTTATAAAAAAATATATATATATATATCCAAGTCCTACAAAACAAGGCAAAACATTTACTTTATTTTATCAAAATACCTTTTGTTACTCTGTTCCTGTGAATAAAGTTGCATTTAATTTTATTACTCAAAAGAGCTTTTATGTTACATTTACCATAAAAAAAAATTACTCTCATTCTCATATTTTTTTCATACGGCCTTATATGAAAATCGATTCTTAAGGAGGAAACTCTAAAAAAAAATGTCTTGAAAACAAACCAAAAAATATTGTGATAAATAAATAGTTCCTACTAAGTAGTTTGATTTTACAT
The DNA here is from genome assembly GCA_963859945.1 of Euplagia quadripunctaria. Classification (NCBI taxonomy): domain Eukaryota; kingdom Metazoa; phylum Arthropoda; class Insecta; order Lepidoptera; family Erebidae; genus Euplagia; species Euplagia quadripunctaria. The sequence goes on from OY982573.1 coordinate 4,736,547, forward strand.
TTGTCTTTTTAACTAAACGAATTAAATGAAAAAACTAAAAAATGAAATAAACGAATATTTGTAACTGATTTAAATACATTCAAAATGTATTTATTTAATATTACTTACATCAAAAAAAAAATATGTTTAATAAAAAAGTCCCTGAATTTTGGGGTAACCTCTATGCACTGGTAGTAAAACCGTCAATGCACACAAACATAAACATTGTACGTAGACACTCGCGTTGGGCGGGGTTCACTCACACAGCACCAAAAAGTGGCTTCAAAGTAAACGGTGACTTTTGTACTAGTCACGGTATCTGGACCTATATATAATCTAAGAAGAACGCGTTCAACGCCCGTCATCTGAACATAACCTTACACTACAATTAATAACGTTTTTAATAACAACCAAAAACACCAAGTCACTACATAATGTAAATAAATAATAAACGAAAACTTTTAGACATTATGTTGAAGATTGAAGTACAGACACGTACCAATCATCAGCCTTACTAACAACTGAATAAACAGGTCCATCTAAAAACAGGAAAATGACGTAACATTTATTTAACATCACAAGCTAGGTATTTAGATAAAAAATAATATACAAATGACGCAATATATTCATATTGTGTTTATTGCTCTTAAAAAGGGTGGCCAAAGCTAATTTTGGAGAAGAAATGGTCGAAAGGCATGTCCTGGTGTCGCCAGTTTATATGCCCTAAAACCCTCTAACCATTAAGTCTTAAATAATAAAAAATAAAATATTAGTGTGAAAATAATGATTTATTGAAAACAACACAAGTCCCTATACTCCTATAACTTACTGGACCATTGATTGAAGTAATCCTAATATATAACTACCTAAGTCTTCATCTTGATTTGTCCAAGACACATAGATGTTTTTAGTACTATCATCCTCTCCCTCTACTTTTATAAGCACAGACTCAACAGATATGTTAGCTTCAGATATAGTAATCGTCCAGCCTTCTAGTTTCTCTGCAAGCAATGTTTTCAACTTTTCTGCTGTTTTAACTGAAGGCCCTGGATCTTCAAACCGAACTGTGCTCGTAAACCTGATGACATGCCTATTTATGCCTATCTCATCACACATTTCATCTATATCAAGGAGGGATAGCCTGTTGTCTCTAACGCAAAGAATACCGTTGACTACTCTTCTCCTTTTCGGGTCTGGAGGCTGTGCATTATACCTGACAGCTTCTGCTTTCAGCAACCTCAGAGACACATCAATAGGAATTTTGGTTGGAGTATTTATTGTGCAAGTTTCACCATTCGCCGGCATATAACAACTAACTTTAAACTCTTTTTCGATTTTGTCCTTTAAAAATTCCATTTTCTGAGCCTCCCCATGTACTAATAGCACATTCTTCGGCTCACAGTACTGGATCAACTGCATTATGCCTTTAGCATCAGCATGTGCTGAAAATGACATGTATTCAACAGCCATCTTAACTTCAACGACTTGCCGGTTTTCAAGTTCCACCTTTTTAGCTCCATTCAGAATTTTGTGGCCAACTGTACCTTGGACACAGAACCCAGGCATTATAACCATATTCTGTTCATAAGGTGCCCACTTCTTAAAAATGTTAAGAGATAATCCAGCATGCAACATTCCCGGTGTGGCAAAAACAACCATCGCACCAGGGTTGTCAATAAAAGACTTGTCAAAAGGTTTAATATGTTTGAAGTCAAACATATTTCTTTGTACAAATGTCTTTCTGATCTTTTGATTGGTCCAAGTTATGAACATCTTATAGTAGTTATTGGCTTTCTCGGTTAACCCTAATGCAAAATACACTGGACATTTCAAATTCATTCTTTCCCAATATGTCTCAAGTAGAATACAAAGCTCTTGAGCTCTGCCTAAGGCGAAGACAGGTATAAGGACTTTACCACCTTTTTCTACACATTCATGTACCTTTTTAAGAAAATCTCTCTCACGGCACCGTTTGGAATCACGAATTGTTGTAGCATAAGTTGATTCTGTTATAAGAAGGTCTGGTCGGCATTTATCTATCCAGGCTGCACCCAGATGTCTGTCTGGGGTCATATTGTAGTCTCCAGTGTAGACAACCGATTGAGACCCAACACGTATCCAAAACATAGCAGCACCAAGCACATGACCGGCATAGTAGGCCTTAATTTCTAACTCATTGTCAACCATTACAGACTGATGAAGAGTCACAGCGGTCACCTTCTTGATGCAATCCTTGATCATTTGAGATGTAAAGAAATTTGATTCGCCTTTTCTCTCTACAGCAACTTTCCTCATATCTTCAAGGAGTATAGGAGCTATAGCTTTGGTAGGATGGGTCATGTAGATAGGACCAGTATAGCCAACCATTTCTGACATATAGGGTAGAGCTCCGCAATGGTCGAGGTGGAAATGAGATATGATAACACAGTCTATCTGACTGGTTATGGGGCCTTCAGGAACAATGTAAGAGAAATCCGGGAAACGCCGCTCGTCGTTGTAACCCATGTGCATACCGCAGTCCAGCATGATATTTTTGCCACCCATTGACAGTAAGATGCAACTACGACCGACATCTTGACCAGCTCCGAGCGGGGTAATCTTTATTTCGGGCATGTTAAAACTTTATCTCTAGGACGTAATAGTTTATGAACGCTATTATTGTTGTAAACTCAGCACAATTAGCACAACGTGTCCAATATCCCTATCATTAATTAGTGTTTTTTGCAAAAGCTTGTTTTAATGCACCAATATTGCGTAGTGCGTACTTCTCTTCTTAAATAACTTATTTACAAAACCAACTTGAACTTATTTTACAACATAACATTGATATGATAAGATATTTTCAAGCTGTCAGTCAAACCTTTTTCTTTTTTTCTATGGCAACTGGCAAATGAAAATTAAATATTTAAAAAAAAAAAAAGCATAAAGTTTTATAGCTATATTTTTACAGATAGACGTCCATTTTTTACGTTTTTGTTATTTAACTTGTATAATTATAAAACACTTGACATTGGCGGAATTCCTGCGCTGATTCTTGCGCGGGATAGAGTCCATAATAAAATAAAATAATATATAAAGTGAACTCAGCATTTCGCCCTGAAACTCGAATAAACCGGAATATCCCGAATAAACTTGAGAGAACGAGTTTAACATTAGTTTGAAAACTTCCATTTTGTAAAAAAAGTCTCTATCTACCGATTTGGAGACATAATTAATAATTTATGTTGTAAAGTTACTAGATACGTAGACCACAGTGACTTTACTAAATTTAGCAAAAACAAAACACGGATTATAAAATTGGATTATAATTATTTTGTCAAACTTTCCTCAGAACATGCAAAATGTTGAAATTTTAAACGTAAAGAATTATTGTTAAAAAATTACTTTCTTTCTTTTTTCTATTTTTTTTTTTTTTCTTCTCTCCGCCAACTTAAGACAGCCATGTAGAACGGCTGTCTTAAGTTTGCGCAGGGGAGGCATTCTTTTACAATTTTTTTTGTTGCTGTTTCAACTGTTCGTTCGTTCACCCGGAGTAGATAGGTTCGCAGCTGGAACTACGGGTCCGGTTGTTAGATCAGGGTACCACGGAAACCGGTTCCTGAGCCCTATGATGGCGCAAGCCGTCAGATACCTGTTTTGGAGTTGGATTCGTGGTGGTTTGTGGTTAGCTGCAGAGAAAGGCCATGTCGTCTGCTCCACTATCTGTTGGTTGAGCGTCCGATCTCGCGCACAGCGAGCAGCGGAATTAACCGGTCTAAGGCGAAGGACCCCTTGATTTTCCGCTAGGGGGGCTTGGAGCGTCCCTTAGCAGAGGTCCCACCGCGCGCGCGCGGGAGCTCGGACACCCGTCTGTAGGCCTGGGTAGACCTACACATGATTGTAGATCGGGAAGTGAGTGTGCCCACAGCCCCGGTACCAACTGGAAGCTGGTAGTTGGCTTCTCTGATGAACCTAGCGGTCTTACCGTGAGCATATGCAAATATGCGGGATGTGAGCGTGCCTTACAGCTCCGGCACCTATCTGGATAATAGGGAGTGTGCCAGTTGCGAACGGGGGCCGCTACGAGTGTGGTTTCACGAGTGGCGATTTCCTGTGACCGATAGGCATACGGGTAAATAGCCTTAATTAGTGCCGGTGCCCTGCGTCTCGGGACCTTGGTTTGGGAAACGAGATGCAGGTATACTGACCCTGTTTTTATAACGATTGCGTTGGTGGGGTGGGGGCAGTATAAACAAATACGTAGTTGAGGAGAGGAGAGGGGCCTGTTCGTTAACTGTTCTTCATTGTTCGATAAATTTTTTTTAGAAATAGCAGTTTAGCTAAGGTCTTATTTTTTTTTATCTATCCGTTTGTTTTAAATAAAACAAAGCCCGTATACACCTTTTTTGTGCCTCAAAAGTCATATTCTTAGAATTACCCCAGAACATTATGCTTTTAACAAAGCGTCTATGTTTAGTTCTAGACCAAGTTTCTATAGAGCGTTTGCAGAAGAGCTCAGCTATTTAATCAGATATTCAATGTGTGTAGTCCAGTTTAGTTTTCCGTCTATCATAATACCCAGGAATTTAGTCGATTCAACTTTATTAATTGTCGTGTTATTGTATGAAAATGATAATTTTTCTATTAAGTCATTTATCTGTTACGTAGTAACTATTCAGTAATGTGTACTCAACAAGCGTAGGACATGAATAAAATTATATCGACAACTTAAATAGGTTTCATCGATAGGCACTCTATTTGAGGTGAAAACTGTCAGGTAACTGTCAACTCAAAACGTCAGTTGCTATTGTCATTATGTCATTTGTGTTTCAAATTGTTTTCTGTCAAAAAGGGATTAGGGATACGATAGGACTAGAATTTAAACAAAGCGATAAATGAATAACAGTAGTTTAGTAGATTTTATTCATTAGAAGAAATTATTGAACTGCGTTTCCTTGTCATCAAGCGCTTATTAAATAAGATTGTTACACTAATATACCGGTATTTCGCGTATGAATGCTAATAGATGTCAAAGTACTTGTTATGATAAGCTTATCTTACACAATTTACACATTAACAGTAGTACTCGCCGGCTTATATAGTGCAGACGTGTTGCTGGTTGAGCACATTACAAAATAAATTGTAAACTTTTAAATCAATATGTCAGGAGAAGGCGCTAATTGTAATGAGAATAAGAAGATAGCACTCATTACTGGAATTACTGGGCAGGTATGTAGAATGTTTCTGTAATTTTATAAACTACCATCCTGGCCACGTATATAATACATGAGAGTCATTAAACAGGTCATTTTATGCTTGCAATCCTATTGAACAAAATAAGTATTGATTACATACTATGTTGTTTTTCAGTTTTTTTTTTTTTATTGACATTACAATAAAGATTATGGAAACAGTTTATAAAAGTTAATTTAATCTTTGATTAATGTCTAACATTATGAAGCTCTTTAATAATTACAATGTTTGCCATGAGGATTAAACATCACCTTTGATGAGATTAAGATATTTCAATAGACCGGTTAACTCTAAGAGTTTACTTCAAACTCAGAACTAGAGAGAATGCTATCTATTGTAATTTAACTCAATTACTATAATTTTTTGTTATATGTCTGCTTTCACTAATTGTCTACAAGACGCACCCAGTAAAATAAACTTATCTGATGTCCAAAACTCTTGTCAAGTATATTGAGTTGCTGATTAGGCACTTTGATTTGATCAAAGCTTCACTTAAGATAGCCGTCAATTTATTTTTGCAAAATCTTATTTTAAAAGCAGCTTTGACACCATTGTTAGCTTGAAGGAACAATCAAAATTTGGAAGATAGGTCTCTGTTGAATTTAAAGAATTACTCATTAATGCCTGTATTATTTCCTCAGGATGGCTCATATCTCGCCGAATTTCTTATTGAGAAAGGTTACGAAGTTCATGGGGTGATTCGTCGCTCATCATCATTCAACACGGGCCGCATACAGCACTTGTATGGACGGCCCACATGCCATACTGGAGGCAGAATGCACTTACACTATGGTGACCTGACTGATACAACCTGTCTCATTAGTATTATTACAAAGGTGAGAACAATATTTTAAGTGGGAGAGCCATGCTTCGGTATATATGGGCCGGCTTGACCGGAGTAATACCACAGCCTCACAGAAAACTGATGTGAAGCAATGTTTGTACTGTGTTTTGCCGAGTGAGTGAGATCACCGGGGGCCTCTACCTCCTCCCCTTTATCTACTCCCATCTTTACGTTAAAGGTGAGTTGCAGGTGTCCAAGGGTGACGGTAGTCACTTACCATCAGGTGTCACATCTGCTCATTTGCCCATGATCTCATAAAAAAGTAAGATTTTTAACTCTAAGGAGTATCTAAAGCTGCAAAGTAGCAATATTGTGTCTGCTAATTCTGGACTTTAATGTACTATGTTACCACGTCTTTTTACCTTAGATCAAATACCGCCATACAACGCTAGTTCCTTGATCCTTAAACATATTTTAAAGATGTATGTGGGATTCATATCAACAAGACCTTAGCAGTAAGTCAAGGCTTGAAAATATAAAACAAATAAAAAAAGAGAATTTTAAAGTAAAAAAATTTAAACACTGTCTTCTTTGTCACACGCAAAGGTACTTTATGTTCTATTTTGAAGTGTTATTATAAACAAAGCTATGACATAAATGCACTAATGCGTTTTTACCACATACTGAAAAGTGGAAAAAGGTTTTAAGCAGCATTAGCAGCATTACTACACCCAAAAAAACTTCAAAAGCCGCGCGCACTTCGTCCCGCAGTTGGTGACATTAGCTCTTCGTCTCATTCGCATTTGGTCCCATTCGCGGTTAGACCCATTCGCAGTAGGTCCCATTCCAGTGAATATTGTCAATCGATTGTACAAAATATGATTTGGGAGCAACCACGAATGGGACCTACTACGAATAGGACTAACCGCGAATGGGACGAAGTGCTAATGCGACCAACTGCGAACGCAGGATGAAGTGCGCATAACCCCAAATGCCGCCCGGATGAACATAAAACTTTTTTTTTTTTTTTTTAATATACTAAAATCAAGAATAGAAAATTTTATGCTTCTAAATAATTTATTATCTATCTTATAACTAGATATTAATAATCATACAAGAATGAAAGAATAGTGAAAATGTATTAATATATAATAGTAATATGCAGATTCCTTAAGGCGCTGGCAGACACACAGACAAATATTTGAACAAATACTTTGAAAGACTTTGTTCCCACATTTGAACACATGTTTGTTGCACCTGCCTGACATGCTTTGCTAACACATTCACTTTATAGTATTCAAATATAAAACAAACAGAAAGTACGACCTTTTTGTAGACGCGGTATACCTGACCACATTTATTTTTTAAAATAAAGTATACTAGTAACGTGGGTCACACATTACTAGTATTCTCGCGAACCCCTCCAGCTGACCTAAATGCTTGTGTTAGGAGTGGGTTCACGTGGGGTACACTGGGCGGGGTTCGAACCCGCAACCACTTGATCGCAATGTCCAAACAATGGCTCAAATAAGTGTGAAAATATTTTTTTCTGTGTCTGGCGCCGGCATAATAAATATATACAAGCAAATCCAGGACTTATTTATAGTAAAAAAACACTGAATGCCGCCACCGAAGCGGTAATATCGTTTATTATACATATACTTGCCCGCTGCTTTACTTTAAAGCTCTTTTAGTTTATCTATTAATCCAGGTGATGAACTAAGTATTTATGAGCAGATTTCATCCAAATCCTATCGCCTAGTATTTGGGATGTAGAGGTCTGATGGCAGTCGTTTCACGTAAAATATCAAAGTTAGGCCGTATTTTAGTCAGACTGAAAACCGACTCCAACTTAGTTAAGATAAGGCGCGGAGGATGACGAAATTGATAGAAAAAAACTTAATAAATACCGAACGGATTTTTATATGGTTTTCCCTAATGAAGGGAGTGAGTCATGAGGAAGGATTCGGTGTATAATTCGTGAAGGTTTTGTGTAAAATGGCTGAAATATGACTATGATTGTTGAAGATGTCGGAAACAATCAATATGCTCTGCTACTCGTGCGAAGCCTGGGCGGATTGCTAGTTAGACATATACAAAAATTGCTCGTTTAAAGTTATTTGATTAAATTAGATATGACCGATTGACGGGCCTGTTCGTCTAGTTGCCAGCGATCATGAGTGTAAAGTCAGAGGTCGCGGGTGTGAGTCCTACCCCGGACAAATAGTTTTGTAATGAGCACGATCATTTGTTCTGTGTCTAGGTATTTAGTAATATATAAGTAGATGTTTATCAGCAGTCTGATTACCTACAGTACCTACATACTCTGCCTAGTTTGGATCAGGCGGCCGTGTTAGAGGTGTGTTAAGTTATTATTATTTAAAGAATGATCGTTCCCTTATATATGTCCATTTCTGGAAGTAGCTAGACTGCATAATATCATGCTGATGATATACTAAAAACAGTTTTTTTTTGTAGTTCTATTTTATTTTTGTAGTTTTATTTTTTTTGTTTTTTAGTATAAGGGGCAAACGAGCAGACGGGTCACCTGATTGTAAATTACTACCGCCGCCCATGGGCACTTGCAACTCGAGAGTCACAAGTGCGTTGCCGGCCTTTAGGGTGGGAGTAGGGAAAGAGACGGAGAGGGAAGAGTTAGGGCCTCCAGTAACCTCACTCACTCGGTGACTTCACTGCCGGTTTTCTGTGAGGCCGTGGTCGGTGGTATCACTCCGGTCGAGCCGGCCCATACGTGCCGAAGCATGGCTCTCCCACGAAGAAAAGTAAGAAGTTGAAAGTTACTAATTGTACTTCATATGCATATTCATACAGTTTTGGTGAAAAAAAATAAAATTCATTTGTCGAGGACATCAAAAATAATTGGCTAGTGATTACCCAATTTATAACCACCATAACAAAATTGTATAGCACAATAATATACCCATTATAATGGGTCTTAAATAAGTTTAAGACTTAAGACCCATTATAGTGCCTATATTATTATAGTACCTACTATAAACGATAAATGATAACAGGTACTTGTGATTATGATAACTAGAGATCGATTTGGACCACAACTCATTTTCATTATTATTATTGAATTATGGACGAGAAGCAAAACTTGCTGATGTGTCCACAACACCGGAGTATGGTGTATAAGTTCGTGTATATTTAACTATCTCATTCTATGTTAATTCGGTTGTTCAGTCCAGTGGGTTGTATTTTTCCAACCATTTATCGAGTTGACACTTAAAACTGTTCACTGATTTCGCAGTCACTACACTCTCTGGAAGCTTGTTCCACATAGTAACAACACGATTGTTCAAAGTGTGATAGGCCCCAACAATTGCGATTTAATTGTGAATGTTTTGTTTTTTATCATTGACCTACTTATTCAATACAAATAAATAAAAAAGTGTCTGTTTGTATTGTCGAAATAACAGTTTTTTTAAGCTCATACAGCACGATACCTATGCCTAAAAATCAGTTTTAAAATATTTTGTCTGTTTGTTTTTTTCCGGCTAATCTCCGAAACGGGTGGAGCGATTTTCACGGGACTTTTACTGGCAGATAGCTGGTGCTATAAGAAGTAATTTAGGATACTTCTATTTTGGAAAAAAAATTAGGGTTCCGCACAAAATATATAAATATGTACACGCGGGCAAATATTGTAACATAAATCAAGAGATTTATTTTCACTATAAATTGAACTGTCATTGTATAGACTAGACTGTCCATACCATCAACATGTAAACTGGGCCTGTGTACCTTTTAGGAGCCGTTTTCACATAATTTTTACGGTTCCGTTCAAAGTCTCGCAGCACAAGTGAAGGGGAAACCTGAAAGTCGTTAAGTAATTTGTTTTTATCACATTTTATTATATAATATTAATTAGCTTAATTATTTCATAAGTTAAGGAGTGAAAACGAAAATAATAAGTCCATTGAAGACCTGTCATTATTACTACCTTACCCACCTGTTTTCTAAGAAAACATGTCAGTGTAAACCTACTACGACAAAATAATAAACTCGCCTAGAAATGCCAGACAAAAACAGAAGAAAGAACAAGAAAGTCACATTATCAGAACGTACGACAAAACTATTACAGAGAAGGAAAGAATCCCAAAAAACTAAAAATAAAACCCGAACTACGAGAAATAAACTCTAAGCACTCTACACACTAGTTAACAAAAAGAAAATTACGCGAAATGTAGACATGACACCATGGAAACAGTACAAAAAAGGCTTTCAAGGAACTCGGATCAAGTAAAACAAAGACTTGTACTAACGAAGTGAAATAAACACTGCAGCATCTAATTTCTACACAAATCTGTATAGCAATAAATCAGGTAATAACAACGTAAACAACTCGAATATCAATAATATAATTGTCTGTGAAAGCAACATCAAAACAATAAACGAAATAAAAGTCGTAGGATCAATAAAGAGATTAAAGTTAGAAAAAAGCCCTAGTTGTAACGACATCACAAACAAAGCGTTAAAAATAGCTTAAACAAGTTGCTGCACTATTTAATGGCTTCGTCGCAGAATGCTCCTTGCGCAAAATATCCCCTAGTCGCAAAATGTCCCCTAGTCGCAAAATATCCCCTAGTCGCAAAATGACCCCTAGTCGCAAAATGTCCCTTTCGCAAAATTTATAAAATTATAAGTCATAAAATAATAAACAATTTAAAATTATAAAAATAAATAAAACTGACAGATAAAAATTTATTTTTTGGGATAGGTATCGTGCAGATAACTGTATGAGCTTAAAAAATATTATTTTAACATTACATACAGACACTTCAATTTTTAATCATCATCCTCGTCATCCTCCGCGCCTTTTCCCAACTAAATTGGAGTCGTCTTTCAGTCTAACTACGATACCGCTGAACTTTGATATTTTATGTGAAGCGCCTGCCATTAGACCTCCACAACCCAAGTACTAGGCGATATCGAAGTTCTGTAATTAGACCAAGTTGTCGGACTTTTTAGGGCTCCAACTACCCGTAACGAAGGCCACAGATGTTTGTATGGCACCCGGGATCGACAGTTTAACGTGCTCTCCGAGACAATTTACACTTCAATTTTTAATAATAAAAATAATTCAGCCGTTGGTATAGCTATAAAAATTACGCATTCGCTAGATCGCGCAATTTTTACAAAGTAATCGACTGCTAAAAAATCCCTCAAATATTTTGGTCACCGAAGCCTTCTAACGTATTTTAAGAAAAATCATGTTTAATACATCTCATGAGTTATCAAGTGTTATGTATGATAGTTGTGCGAGACCTCGGAGATGTCCATGCGACGACAGCACATTGATGCGATATGCATTCAAGCAGGTCATTTCGCAGTCTCGGTTTTGTCCTAAGATCTTGCCAACCTTTTAAGAGTTTGTTAAGCTTAAATGTAGTTTATATTGCTTTCGCTCGTAGTTTACTGGAATACGGTTGGTAGATATGGTCTCCCTGTTACGCAATACACAAAAATAGTCTTGAACGCATTCAGAAAAAGCTTTATCGATCATCTTAATTTTAAATTTCATCACTGCTCACGTGATTACAAAGAGAATTGTCGTAAATACAATCTCTTAACTCTGGAGGAGAGGCGTATCCTGATGGATATGGGTTTGCTCTAGGACCGATTGTCCTATGCTTTTAAATAAAATCAAGTTTAATGTTCCTAAGAAACGCACTAGACACACTACATTATTTTGCCCTCCATTTCACTCGACTAATTACGGTTAAAATAGTGTAATATCACGTCTACTTGACTCTTACAATAATCACTTTAATAGTGTGGACTTATTCATTGGTTCCAAGGACAATTTCAAAAAACGAGTTTTGCTTAAATTACTGTCATCATAGGGTTTTTCATATCTCAACAATATTACACTAGATGGATGTTTTTATGGGTTTTATAGATAACAGAAACGTTCTATAGTACTTATGTAAGTTTATTTTTCCTCATATTTATATATGTTATTTATAATTATAATAATTTACTATAATATGTTGTATTTCTCTCTCTCGTATGCATCTCTTCAAAGTTTGCCAATCAGCTTTAATATTAAGTACTGTTTATAGCATATTCATCCACTCAATGCATCTACCGAGGATAACTATTATTGGCTACTCATTAAATCTTTGTTAAGTATACCTAGTTAAGAGTTGGCAGCTGTTGTTATCCCTAATATAAATAATGAAATAAATAGTTGTAGCAGAAAAAGTTATGAAAAAAAATGTTTTTTAATCAGCTACCTTTTATTCTAGGTTCGTCCAAAAGAAATATACAACTTGGGCGCACAGTCCCACGTAAAGGTTTCATTCGAACTTAGTGAATACACAGCACAAGTAGATGCTCTCGGTACTCTCAGGCTACTGGAGGCGGTACGAGCAGCGGGTCTTGCAAAAAACACAAAAATATATCAAGCGTCTACCTCAGAATTATACGGAAAGGTTGTAGAAGTGCCACAAAATGAGAAGACACCATTTTATCCAAGATCACCGTATGGTAAGCAACTGTAAAATAATACATATACACTGAGATAACTCAGTGTATATATATTATTTTAGTAATAATAATATTACTAGCGTATAGAGTAGACACCGCGAAGAAAAAGTTTGTAACGCGAACTGCGGTCCCTGCACCGCAGTGCAAACAAATTTTTGTAGCAGTTCGTTGGGCAACACGCGTAAACGCCATGAAAATCACGGTGCTTAGGACCTTACGCTCGCGAGAAAATTACAACTCAAAACCGATTGAGCGCTGCTTGTTAATCCTGCAGGATTTGACTACAAATTATTGTTTAAGCGTTGCAGCGCTTTTTAGTTTTAATTAAAATAAAAACGGAACAATAATTTTGTTCTGAGGGACCTTTCTAGTACATAATATCTCGATGTACATACATGGCAGAAGTGGATGTCTCATTTTACTCTCCTGAACAGGAAATATCCCCAAGTTTGCAGACGACCTCTACTAGCGCAGTGTAATTACTAATTACGTATTTACTAGCTATAAAAAAGGTTGAGTTGTCATTTATGAGGTACACAAACAGATAATCATTATGTACGTCGTGAAAGAATTCGACTAAACAATTTCAAGGATTTTCAAACAATCTTCGATATTCGTGGTACATCAATACATTCCGCTGAAATTCAATAAAAGTGTTCAGTGATAAAGAATTCCAAACAACGCCGACAGCGCCAACGTATACTCCAGCTAAGAGTTCAGAATGTTACAACAATGTACTCAGAAATGGCCATAAGGAATGAGGGCGGCCATTTAACGATTGTCGGTATCGTATTACGACAAAGAATAGGCCACGTATTGCAAATTTAAATCCATTTCATATTACGATACGGTAAATTGAAAGCAGTTGTTTCATGGCAGTCTTTTAACAACCGATAAATTGATTGTTTCGCACACCGATTATAACAAATTTAGGAAAGCAGACTTTCATCAAAACATAGAATATAGCCGCCCCCGCAGTTTCACCTGCGTTTATGGTCACTGCTCCGCTCCTATTGATCGTAGCTTGATGTTCTATAGCTTATAGCCTTCCTCGATAAATGGGCTACTTAATACTGAAAGAATTTTTCAAATCGGACCAGTAGTTCCTGAGATTAGCGCTTTCAAGCAAACAAACTCTTCAGTTTTATATATTAGTATAGATAAGTAGGTCTTGTCTCTCCATCTCTTACTATGGGTTAGTGGCCAAACTGACTGTAGTATCAAACGTCATTATAAAACAATCATATTTGATATGAACATTTCAATTACTTAATTTCCGCTAACCAATTTTATAAATTTAGTACTACCCTGCGCTCCCTCCCTCGCCTACCGAACTCTGGGGATCTTCAGAAACAATAGTAACTCATTAGTAGGGCCGTGTAACCACGGTTTTCTGCACTACCGCCGCGCCGTCGGTGGGTGCAATTTGAGCAACGTCTACTGTGCCTTACCTCCTTTAAGAGGTAACAGAAAAAAAAAACTTTTTAACAAAAAATTAAACCGACGAGAGAACAAAGGAATTGAAAAGCTAATAAACCACTTGTTAGCCTAACTAAACTCCTACACTTTTTTATTTTCTAGGCTATTGGTGAAGTGGTATGTCGGAATCGAACCGACTAAAACCACACACGGTGTTCTGTAACAAGTGAGTCTATCGCAAGGGACTCGGGCATATCCTAGGAAGGAAGTCCCCGAGAACCCTAGCAGACTTTGGCCGCCCTCAAACAGAAGGCAGGACCACACCATTGGTAGCGGAGGGCCTAGCCCTCCTTCCGATTTAGAGAGGCGCACGCGGAACACGTCGCGCCACCGTCTCAGGCCTGCTTCTGCTAGTGTAACGGGCAGCCTCACCCGTTACCCTCAGGCCAGCGCTCATGGAGGCCGGAGATTATTATGCGCTCTCCGGCGCCTGGTGCCTCTTCTTCGGGACGGGAGAGTACTAGTCCTCTCCCGTTCCCTTTCCGCCGCCTCTTTAGCGGACATCACTTCCTCACTCACTCTCACTTTCTACTATGGACAGAACCATGGTCTCCAGCGAGAGGCAACTAAACTCCTACACTAGTGAATACCTAAATAATTTTGATTTTTATTTTTTTGTGGCTAAAATATAATTATAATAATTAATTATAAAATTCTTACTTACCTAATTACTTAAGTAACTTATGTATAATATAGATAGATAAAATATTCTTTATTGTACACCATTAGTAAAATATAGGTGAAAAAATTATTATCTTACAAATCAGTGTACAATACCAATAGCATTGTATACTGATTTGTAAGATAATAATTATCGCTTATCGCTAAAAGCGATCTCTACCAGACAACCTTAGGATGGAGATAATATCAAAATTATTTAATAACTAGCAACCCGTCCCGGCTTCGCACGGGTACAAATTATACACCTAAACCTTCCTCATGAATCACTCTGTCTATTAGTGAAAACCGCATGTAAATCCGTTCAGTAGATTTTCAGTTTATCGCGAACAGACAGACAGATAGATGCGGTGGGGGACTTTGTTTTACAATATGTAGTGATAAACAACTTCGAAAAAATAAAATTAATCTAAAAAGTACGAAACAAGAAAATATTTCAGACAGAAATCAAAAAAATGGTCAAGGTATAGCCGTGGTCGTCTATATGTAAACGTAAACGACGCTATTTCGAAAGTGGTTCGCCGTTTTAACATTAACAACTTAGTTCTTAATGGAGAAAAGACTACATGTTCACTACTCCAGACGTTAAACAGGTGAAAACCATTGTACTACTTAAAGAAGACGAGTTATACCTTGACACGCAGAGCAACAATTCTACGTGCTTTTTTTAATATGTTATTCCTTCTACAGCATGTGCTAAACTATATGGCTATTGGATCGTGGTGAATTACCGGGAAGCCTACGGCATGTTCGCCTGTAACGGGCTTTTATTCAACCACGAGAGTCCCCGGCGAGGAGAAAACTTCGTCACCAGAAAAATTACAAGAGGCGTGGCAAAGATAACCCTAGGTCTCATGGAATACTTAGAATTGGGTAATCTGGACAGCAAAAGAGATTGGGGCCACGCAAAGGATTATATTGAGGTTAGTACATATTAATTGCTACACATTAGAACTGTTTCGAACTTTAATATGCAGGTACTTCGGGTGGCAACATCTTGAGGAATATTACAAAACACACCAAAACACTGCTTTGGACAAGTTCCCACTCAAAGCACTTTCTGAAATTCTCGTTTTGTTCGTTCTATAATCAGAACTGAATCTGCAGCATTACCTTTATGTGCAGAATCTAAGCCTTAACCAGAGTAGAAAACACTTGGCCGTAAGGTTTTTTTCTTGGCTGTATTCGTCAGTGACTACACATGCCTATGAACATCTATAGCCTGCTACGGGGCCCTGGTCATCCTCCGCGCCGCATAAACAACAGCATTACGCTAATAATACTAAGAAGATGTAATAATAATAATATCTTGAGTGGTGATATGATGAGATGTGCTCCTAAATAAGATAGAAAACTAGGAAAATATTAATGATCTGAATATAAACAAATTACTTTTTTGTTTGTAAAAATGGTTGTGAAGTTCAACCTGACGTTCCTACAATCACATTCAAATTCTTTTATTTCAACAATAAGCCTTATGAATAAATTTATACAATTGGTTGAATAAATGTACATGACTATCACTACATATTATAAAACACAGTACCCCGCCGCGTCTGTCTGTCCGGATTTTCATGCGGTTTTTACTAATAGACAGAGTGATTCATGAGGAAGGTTTAGGTGTATAATTTGTTAAGATTTTGTGTAAATTGATTGAAATATGTTGATGATTATTGAAGATGTCTCTGCTACCCGTGCGGAGCCGGGGCGGGTTGCTAGTTACTAATATAAACTAAAGTGTCTTCACTTAAATTAACTGAACTCATTGATTAAATTCGAACAAAAATCTGACTACGTTTTGTTGAGTATTAAATTATAGATAATTATATAGACATTATTTTGATTAACACTTAATAAAAAACAAAGTCAATTAAGTTTTGAGTCAAAAATAATATAATGTGGGAAATACAAGAACATGGGTTAGAGGGCTCAGACCTTCCAGCAGCAGCCAGTTCGAGTGACAGGTATGTGACGCTGACCTGGAGGTAATGACTCCCCAATCCATCCGTATAAGCAAAATCCTATTCATTCCTTTGCTTCCTTTCGTACCTACCTTTCCTTTCATTATATTTCCAATTTTCCCATCTTTACAGTGCCAATTATAGTTGACAAAGTGTGGGCGTTTAATACGTCTCTACTTACCCCTTCGAGGATAGAGGTGTAAGTGTGAGGTGTAAACCCGCGGCGCCTCCACCACGTGTAAGGCCTCGCTTGGCAGAGAGGAAAATGGGCTCTTGGTGTCGAAGTGTGGGGAAGAAGAATGAGGAGTTAACCACAAAACTCTAATACTTTATATTTTTTAAAGTGAAGGCTTTACAATATATCATATAGGTACTTTATATTCGCTTCATCGAAGTAGTGCCGCTTGACAAACGTCTACTCTGTCTGCTGGCTGCGGCGAGAGTCATTTGTTTCTAACATTTATATAATTCAAAATAGTTCGAATATAATTAAGTGCAGACTTCTCACACGCCAGTACTAACATATGTCACAGAGGTGGGACAATACGTAAAGAAATGGTCCAAATTAACCGATTTTTTTTCATTATACTATATATTATTTATATTCCACAGGCCATGTGGCTAATGCTTCAGCAACCTGAAGCCGAAGACTTTGTAGTAGCAACGGGAGAAGCTCACAGCGTTCGGGAGTTTGTCGAGCGAGCGTTCGCGTGCGTCGGACGAAAGCTGAAGTGGAAAGGGACCGGCGAAACTGAGACGGGACACGATACTGAAACTAATCAGCTCTTGGTCAAAGTCAACCCTAAATACTTTAGGCCCACAGAAGTGGTGAGTATAGAACAGAAGTTTGTGAGTGTACGTACGTGTTTCTCTGCTTGTTTGTTCTGTTATTCGTTCTTCTAGCTGTCTACTAGAATAATAATGGCATTTAAGAAATGTCCATTTAAGTAACCTCGTCACCAAATGTAATGTAATCACCATTGTGTGGTTCTCCAGAATTTTTTTGCCTCACACAACCAATCTCTGGAACAAATTGTCGCCTGCGGTATTTCCGGACCGATACGACATTTAAGCCTTCAAGAAAAGAGCGTACTCCTATCGCAAAGGCCGGCAACGCACTTGTGACACTTGAGTTGTAGGTTTCCATGGGCGACGGTACTCACATACCATCAAGTGACCTGTCTGCTCGTTTACCCCCTATAAAAAAAAGTGTAATGTATTCGAATGGTTAAAACAAACCAAGTGAGCCCAAACTCGAGGTTTACTAGTAACCATTGAAGAGTTCCACTAATCATCTCCTGATTCCCATCAGATCAGCTCGATGGAACTTAGTTTTGTATTGTCATCGCTGTTACATATTTACTGTACGACGACTAAAAGTTGGTTAAATTCCACTTCCAAGGCTTGTTTACATAGTTGGTTAATAAGCTAACAAAAGCCTGTTAAACACATGCATTTTTTTTCAGGATCTATTACTTGGAGATCCATCAAAGGCCAAAGAGAAGTTAGGCTGGACACCGAAGGTGAGCTTTGATCAGCTAGTAAAGGACATGGTAGAGGCTGACCTTAAACTAATGAAGAGCAATCCTGAAGCGTAAATATGTGTAGGTATGATTATTTATATTATGTACAGCAATATCATTACTAATAAAATAAAACTGATGATTTTTTTGTTTGATTGATTGTTTGTTTTAACGCACCAATTTCAATAATATATAACTCTTTTTGAATTGGATAGAGTGTTTATTGACTTATTTGCAACATCACGTTACGACTATTAGAAGCGGAGTAGTGACCATAACGTTGTGGACTTTTGCTATGAGGACAAAGCACTGAACTCGAATATGCAACGCACTTGTGACTCTTGAGTTGCAGGTCACTTACCATGTGACTGGCCTGCCCTCTATCCCATAAAATAAAAATATATATACATATGTGTGTGTGTGTGCGTGTGTATAATATAATAGAGATGCATGTAAATTGCTGTCTTCTTTCTCTTTCTACCGACGTCGCTAGATTGTGGCTTGCTCCTCGCCTCTAGCTATAATACCTCTATGCATACAAGTGATACGTTGAAAAGTGTTATTCTAGGTTACCATGTTTTTCCGTGATACATTAAAGGTATTTTAAATAACTTGTCAAGTTTGTATAGTTACCGGCAATTAACTTGGCAAGGTTTTGGCGTAGTGGGAGAAAGTTTGCGCATGTACACTTACGTGCAATAAAAAATGTTCCCTGTTATCGTAATTTTTTTTTTTTAAATGTTTTTTTAGATGAAAGTTAAGAAGAGAACTTCGTGAAATGTACCGTCGTTTGTACTGTCTCTTTCTCAGTTTTCTTTTCCATACAGCAGTAGACATCGTAAACCATTTTTCTAGCAAGTCTACGTAAAATAGTCGTTGATCGTGGCATTACAGTTAAAATTACACAATTCAAACAAAACAATAACAAAATTAAAACAAAACAATAACAATTTATAACAATAACAAGTAACAAAAATTCAACAATAACAAGCGGTACAATTTAGTGCACGCAATTGTACTCGGGAGCGAACGGGACGTAAACACGTTGCGGGAGGCGAGGGTCGACTAGCCATCCAATCACGCGCTCGGAACGATGTTACCTCGTTTCCCGCGTCCCGCTTGATAGCCAAAG
Source organism: Euplagia quadripunctaria (assembly GCA_963859945.1). Lineage (NCBI taxonomy): Eukaryota > Metazoa > Arthropoda > Insecta > Lepidoptera > Erebidae > Euplagia > Euplagia quadripunctaria. The sequence continues at coordinate 4,755,831 of OY982573.1, forward strand.
AGATCCAAAATACGACTTCTGCGCATCTAACGAATCTTGCCACGATAGGTGCCGGCAACTATACCAACTTTTCGTCAAGTTTGTCTTTTTAATCACTCCTTGATAGTAATTGTAAAATGGTAAAAAAAAATATTAATTCATATTTAAAATATTAAATTGTTTCAAAATAAAATAAATAATTATTTGGGACTATAAAGTAGTAAATGAGTATCACATGCTGGCGACTCTGGTTAAAATGTCAAACGTCAATTCTTTTTCCGGGTTTTGATGTTATAAATAATTAAAATTATTTGTTGTTTTTAATAAAAGTGTTATTATTTATGGAAATATTAGTGCATTTTTCGTTTTAAATTGGTGCAAAGAAGTCAAAAAAAGTTCTCGCCGTTAAAAGCTATTTTAAATTTTACTAAAACGAATGTGGTGGCAGTTACAGTTTCTCTAGGTTTGAAAACATAAAGTCTTATAAATGAACTAATAATAAAATATGTTATTAATAAACAAATTAAATTACACGTTTGTATTATTTATCCTGTTCTCATAATTATACATTGTAGCTATAATAATAATACATTTTCACACCTATAGTCAACGCCTCTATAGGTGAAGTAGGGATCTAAATGTAGTTCCCTTGCTTGACGTTCAGAGGCGCTGACCTACACAAAAGGTTGCCAGTCTATTTCAGTATTATATATTTTAGTTTATGATTGATATGTCCATGGACAAAGCGTAAACAAACACTACGTTAGATCCACGGATAAAATATGAAGATGACAATCAATTTCACAATTCATTAGACAAAAAAATTAATTCTTAAAAATACTATTTACAACACAAAGTTTAGTACAGTTTTAATAGCCAAGTTACATTGTTTAGCTGAGATCGAACTTCGCCCGGTTTTTTTACTGCCTAGGCACTAGACAGTAAAAAAACCGGGCGAAGTTCGGTGGCTCACCTGGCGGTGAGTAGTAACCGCCACCCATGGACACCACCAATGTTGTATAGCCGAGCCGCTGTCTACCACGGCCAGCTAAGTCCGGCTGTGTCACAATTAAAATCACATATTGGGAAGAATAACAAAAGTCTTAAAATGGCTAAAGTCAAGGAGTTAAGTAAAAATGGCTAAAGCATAATTCGTACGGCGTCTCGGAGAAATTATATTGAACACATACAAAAAGAAGAAAATAAAATGATGCAGCTTAATAGATGCTGCATCAGATGCACCGACCCCGAGTTTTACAATACATACATGTTTGAGAGAGTCGAGTCTCGAGTGAATCATCCGAGTGATAAAAATAATAAAAATAGCTTATCGAATTATTTCTAACCAAACTCTTTGGTTGTCACAACTCACTAAAAATTATTCTATTTCTATATTTATAAAAAAAATGAATTTTACCAAAGGAATACTTTTTATCAATTCTATTATTGATATAGAGTATGAAATTTTCTTTTTCTGCAACAATTCGGAATAGAAAACCACAAGTCTCAGATAGCACTACAAATCAAGTTAGAAGTTTATTGAAGAAGGAAATGAATTAAACTCAATATTGTTTTAATATAACATATTAAAGCAACAACATGTTATGTTATATGTGGTTATAAACACACCTGAATTTTACTCCAGTGACGACAAGAGAATTATTGATCTGTACTACATAAAGTATATTGTTAATTAAAGTACTTTACCTACCGTAAAGTACTAAATTAAGTGTGCTTGTATAGGCTGTCTTAAGTTGGCGGGGAGAAATCGTTTTTTTACATTTTTTATTTTATTTATAAAAAAAACTAAGATCGAACAATTAAAACTTTTAATCGAACAGTTAACGAACAATTGAAATAGTAAAAAAAAAAGTCAAAAAACGACTTCTCCCCGCCAACTTGAGGATAATTTTATTTAAAAAAAAAACTAAGATCGAACAAATAAAAATTTTGATTGAACAATGAAGAACAGATAACGAAAAGTTGAAATAACAAAAAAAAAATGTCAAAAAACGATTTCTACCCGTCAACTTAAGAAAGCAATTTTTTTATATTATTTATAAAAAAAACTAAGATCGAACAAATTAAAATTTTGATCTAACAATGACGAACAGTTAACAAACAATTGAAATAACAAAAAAAAATGTAAAAAACGACTTCTCCCCGCCAACTTGATGGTAATTTTTTATTTTATTTTTTAAAAATAAACTAAGATCTAACAAATAAAAATTTAGATCGAACGATGAAGAACAGTTGAAAGAGCAAAAAAAAAAATGTCAAGAAACGACTTCTCCCCGCCAACTTGAGGGTAATTTTATACTTTTTTTTTTTTTAAACTAAGATCGAACAAAAAAAAATGTAATCGAACAATGAAGAAAAGTTAGGAACAGTTGAAAGAGCAAAAAAAAAAGGTTAAAAAATGACTTCTCCCCGCCAACTTAAGAAAGCAAATTTTTTATTTTATTTATAAAAAAAACTAAGATCGAACAATTAAAACTTTTAATCGAACAGTTAACGAACAATTGAAATAGTAAAAAAAAAAGTCAAAAAACGACTTCTCCCCGCCAACTTGAGGATAATTTTATTTAAAAAAAAAAACTAAGATCGAACAAATAAAAATTTTGATCGAACAGTTAACGAACAGTTGAAAGAGCAAAAATAAAATGTAAAAAAGCAAATTCTCCCCGCCAACTTAAGACAGCCGCTTCTATATGTTTAAAGTTATGAGAGACTTACTCTCATAACTTTACACATAATGACTTAGGTTTAAACTTGTTTTATAGGGTGTTAATGTCACCAACACAATAATGCGGGCTCGTCTTAAGTAACTATTGCCATTATTTCGTAGCTCTACAATATTTCTTCCACGTTGTGCTAAAACTGTTTTATTTCCATTCATTACAGTGAGGTTGGAAACTTATATTGTCTTTTATACTTTCAAGTCCGGTTTTTATAATAATATCAATAAAAAAACTGTTTTCTTTCTATGTATCTTTTAATTACTTTATTAATTAAAATGGATAAAACATTTGTCATTACTTGACGATTCCGATACATAATTACGCATGCTAGGCGGCGATACTGTCGTGCACATATCCAATACATAATTATATACATATATGTTTCGGGGAAATACGTCTTTTCGTATTTTGTATGTATAAAATTGAAGAAAAATCGCTTTGGTTGTACTGTTTGTTCTGGCTGGTTATAATATTAATAAATAAACACTTTCCCACCATTTTTTAGGGTTCCGTACCCAAAGGGTAAAACTACTAAGACACCGCTATCCGTCCGGCTGTATCTCATGAACCGTTATAGTTAGACAGATGCAATTTTCACAGATGATGTATTTCTGTTGCCGCTATACCTAACAACAAATACTATGATACAGAATTTAAAAAAACTGTCAGTCGTAGGACTGCACGTCAGAAGTGAAAACACATTTTTTAAAGATTAATTAATAAGGAGCTGACAAAACTCAATGTTTAGATTAGACATAAGTATATATCAAACTACAGTAGCATCGCGCAGAATCCACAGATGGCCTAAAAATATTTTTCTAAATATAAGGAACTCGGCTCCGTCTTACGAATTTTCGATCAGGTCACTTGTCCTGACGCGAGTTTAACATTTTTTACCCATCCCAAAAAGTGCACAACGCCGCTAAAGAAGTTTTCGATCAGGTTACGTGTCCTGACGCGAGTTTAACATTTTTTACCCATCCCAAAAAGTGCACAATGCCGCTAAAGAAGTTTTTTCGCCAAGGTGTTTCACAACTCTTCTTTTGATTTATTTGAAGATTGGCGTGGCTTTTACTGAGGGCCATTGACGCAAATCTCCTATAAGGATCACATTCAATCCTCCAAAATCTTTTGTAAACAAGCGAGTTATTTGCTTCGTACATCAAATTTGACAACATTAAAGTTGAAAATTCTATCCGTATAGATATTTTCTTTTTTTTTGCAATAGCTCCAAGCTTATCAAACAGCGCAAGTCGTGATCATCATTTAAACCTGCGTTTGGATTGTTATACAATTCAGCAAATAGATTTTAATCAGGAATTTTACCAACAGCGTCTCTAATTTTCTCCCCATCATCGGGAATATTTTCACGGCATAATTCTCTGCATATTTCTAATGTTTTTTGAATGTCAAAATTTGATTCGAACTCTTTTCTTCTCTCTAGTATTAGTGCTTCATTTTCTTCATATAATTCAAGATACCGCATTTCTGCAAGAATTTCTGCTTCTTCATGACGGAATGGAAGGTGCAAAATAACCATTTCTCTCTTGTATTCGTTGTAGTCTTTAGCCATATCATAATTATGATAACGTATAACTCTTGGTTCATCTCGTTTTACATAGTCGCCCTTGTTATTTTTAAAATATTTAGAAACAAATTGAGCTAGAGAAATATTTTCTAAATTTTCAGGTCTCTTCTTATACTTGTCGAACCAATTTTCTTTCCATATATCTGTGCTATCATCTTCCAGTTCACTCAATTCTTTTAGTGTCTTCTTTATTCTTTGCCTTTCGGCGGGCCATACGGTTGGTATAAAGACAATAATAGGTGAACTTTTTGATATAGGCTCCCTCAATAAATACCACGCAGCTTCTTGACTCGTCATCTCAGTGTGGTTTAAAAGATTGATACTAATATTTTTAATAATATCAAAAATATTTAACTCTGGGTGTTCATCCATTATTTCAATTATTCTTCTTTGTAAATTGCTAACACCTCTATCAGTCTTATTGACATATTCTACAACGTAAGCTGCTAAAGAATATTCTTCTGTTATAAATTGAAAATCAGTGCTGGAGTTTACAACATTCAGTATAAATGGATTGAAGGGATTATGCCATTTTTCACGAGGTTCCCGCTTTTGAAAAACTCTTGGTCTATGAATTCCTGCACGAATGATTTGGACATATTCTTGATCTGAAGCAATATTATTTTCATAGTAAAACGATTCAAAATTATCGTATTCGCAATGTTCCATTTTTTTTCTGATTTCATTATATTTAGCCTTATAGACTTCATATCCATCATCTGTTTCTTTCATAGGTGTCAAAATCATTGTTGTCTTAACAGGCATGAAGGGAGCTTCAAACCTACATTGTTCTTGTTTTCTTGCTACACCTTTATAGCAGCTAAAAGTATGCCTGTGAGTTTGTAATCGGATATTACCAGAAGCTTCTGATGCAGATACTGATATCAGAAAATCTATGAGATCGATAGCTTTGCGGTTATCTCTTCCAAGAGCGTCTTCTGGGGCATTAGCTAACCAGGCTAATATATGCGCATGTGGACTACCCTGATGTTGAAATTCAATTCTTTTGAAATAATGCAAAATTCTGTATTTTTTGAATGGACTGTACCTTTTTGATTGCAATACTTTCAAAAGAATATTGACTAACTTATTAAAAAATATAGCGCAAGTTACCGCATCTTCATTAATGAGTGTACTTTTCTCAATGAAATGCAAATCTGCAGCTTGTTCAGCCGATATTTCAGTATTATTTTTCAAATTATGCAACAATCTTAATAATTTAGGCCATCCAATTTCATTAGCACTTACAGTGAAAAAAATAGTTGGCTTACCGAATTGTCGGATCATTGCAAAAAGATCCCTTTTTCTTTCTGCCCAATAATATGCTGAATTCGGGATCGAGCGGAGAAATGCCAAATTAGTTTCAATACAACCTTGAATATAATCTTCAGATTGTATTTGTTGTTTAGTGACCTCTATACCAACTTGCTTGAATGCAATAGAAAGAGACTCCTTAATTCTAATTCTCATTATTTTCACAGCCAGGTATAACAAATGTTGAGGAGTGACTCCTCGTCTGTCAGATCTCCTAAGTTCACTTGTTGCCATCATAAAGGGGGTAACCGTTACGCCATCACGGAAATGTCTAAATTGTCCCAAATATATTTGTGGAAAAGATAATTCTTCAGCATGTTCGTCAAATAGTAGACTGATAGGAACATTACCTACAAAAAGTTGTAAAACATTTATATATGTTCATATATTTTTATATTTTCTGTATAAAAGGGCCTTTACCCGTTGACTTTTTCAAGAAATAAAATAAAAATAAGAATAAATCAAAAAATTACCTTCTCCGGGAGCTATTCTGAAATACATATCGTCGTTCCACATCAATGTTTGTTGCTGTGCTATTAAGCTTTCGTCAATTGGTATTTGTTCCAAAATGTCAACTTCAACTTTTGATTTGGGGTATATGTCATAATCACCATCTTCATCGAAGACTATTTCATCTTCAACCTCATAATTTTGATCGTTCAAAAATCTATCGTCAACTGAAACGCCGTAAGAAATGTAAAGAGGAGTATCTTTTAAATATTCCAACCACAATTTTATTTTCCTTTTATTGACTATACCATACACGTAGCTAGATTTGTGTATTTTTTTCCTCTTGATATCAACTGTAATGGAATGATCGTCATCCACATGTCTTGGCAATAGTTTCACCATTGTATTTACCTCGATTGGAACATTTATCACCTGCCCATAAATTCCAAATTGACCTTCAACATGCCGAAGCCGACGAATTTGCATAAAAAGAAGCCTTGGAGATATCAGCCTTTCCGTTACCAAGTCTAAAGGAAAGTCTTTCAGATTTTCAGGAACTGGAGGATATTTAAATCCATTGTAAACAGATAGAGGTGGAATGCGTTGCTTTTTAATTACTGTGAAGCAAGTCGAACATATTTTTATTCCCAGTTTAGCAACGTTTGAGAGCATTGTTCTTAAAAATTTAATATTGGGAGTTGTATCGTTATTGGGTAAATATTTCAAATCATTTTTAAACCACAGTCTATCGCAAATGTCACAAGCATGACCAAATTCATTTTCAACAAAATCGTTTTGAAATTCTCGATGAGCACAGGAATTCTGTTGGAAAGCAGAGTACGTTTCAACATGTAGATTAGGTGAAGATGTATCTGCAATTTGAGATGTATGAATACCGTATGGTGATAAGTCAGAAGCTGACGGACTTTGTAGTACTCTCTCTTCGAGAAAGTGAAAGAGAAAATTTCTGTCGTTGGGATAGGTTGGTGAAATATATGGCACATCTCTCGTGGATGGGCCTGCAATTTGAGAACTATGAATAACGTGTGATACCTTCTGACGATTAGGAATATTTTGTGCTTGTAAGTTTAATGTTCTTTTTTTATCTCTACATCGCCTAGATTTTTCTCTGTTTCTTTGTCTTATTTCTTCTAAAGTTTTTTTACCATCATCAGAAGAGTTAGTGATAGACAGAGCAGTGACTTTATTCTCATTCTCCTTTTTTTTTCGTTCTCTATATCGCTTTGATCTTTCTCTGTTTTGTTGTTTTATTTTTTCTTCTCTTGTTTTCTCATTTTCATCATAATAGTAATAAGTTCCCATTGGCAGAACTGGCCGAACAGAAAAACTACCTTCATTATTTTTTCCGCTAACAGATGAATCAGTTGACTGCACAATTGTATATTTTTGTCTCTTTCTTCTTCGGTCTTCTTGAGAAGAATCATCAGTATTTATCTCCATATTTTATTGATATATCTAAAATCAAAAAGATGCACGTTTTGAGAGCTATACTCGTGGCGACACGATGAAGATTTTTTATCTTGACTAAATTAGTCGAAGTAAAATGTAAATTAATAAATTGGAGCTCTAACGTAAAAATTTGTAAAAATCTTGGTACCACAGTAAAATTTTTGAAGTGAGAAAATGTGTAGAAACATTTATAAAGATAAAACAATAAACAGGCCGTAAATTGTATATTTATGAAGCAACAAAAGTTGTTAACGAGTGTTAAAACGCAATATAATCCCGTAAAAGTAGTTTAATTTGAATGATTATGTCATTCAATATTTTGGATCATTTCTATCAGATTGTCAGAGCAGCAATACTACTAATGTAACTACTTGTTGGATTATAAGGTGCATACAAATTTATGAAACAGACACGTTTGCAAAGTTTTGAACTTGTGTACTTGGAATTGGCAAGTTACTGTACATACTATGTTTAGCCACTATCGATCATTGGGATATTTTGGCGCAATGGATGTATTCATTGTAATGTAACTTTGTTCACGTATACATCTTTTGAGGGTGACTGTACTACGATGTATGAAACGGGAGCGACTTAAAATTACCAACACAAAAACTAAAATTGTAATGAGTGCTAAAAATTATGCCAAGCTTTAGGGCTATCTTAAGTTGGTTATGGGAAGTAATTTTTTTACATATTTTTTTTTGCTATTTCAATTGTTCGTTAGCTGTTCTTCATTGTTCTATCAAAATTTTATTTGTTCGATCTTAGTTTTTTTTTAATAAAATAAAATATTAACCTCAAGTTGGCGGGGGAAGTCGTTTTTTACAATTTTTTTTTGCTATTTCAATTGTTCGTTAAATTTTTTTCTTCGTTCTTAGTTTAAATAAAAATGTTAAATCGTCTCCAACTTAATATTAAAGTCGCCCTCTCTCTTTATTTCTAGTCGCTCACTTAGTAAACAAAAATTTTAGGCGTGCGACTGGCACGCCTAAAATTTTAATATCCAAAATGGATTATACACATCACGCTTTTAGGAGCTCGTTTTGGTTTTAAGCTAAGAACGAACAAAAAAATTTTTTACAGAAAAATGAAGAACAGTTAACGAACAACTGAAATAGCAAAAAAAATGTAAAAAAAAACGACTTCCCCGCGCCAACTTGAGAGAGCTAATTTCTTATTGTATTTTTAAAAAAAAACTAAGAACGATCAAAAGAAAGTGCACGGCAGAAGTGAAACTTCAGAAAAACAGATCAAGATATACAAAGAATGACCTTAATAATAAATAGTAAGCAAACCTGAAGTCCAGTTACAACTGTACACAACTTTTAAAACAAACAATACTTCGTTTTCAATATAGGTTAAGTTGGATTTACATGTAAATTAGTAAAGAATCAATTAAGTAGAAGTGAAATATGGAGAAAAAATGCACAAATATTACACCACGTTGACATTGACATTAGTACGTAGGCGCAAAGACAAAGATTGGTAGTACTCAGGCGCAAAGACAAAGATTATAGGAACATATCGTGATGCTTCCGTTTCATCGAATTTCAAATCACAACGATTCTAAAGAAGTTTCACTTGAAGTAAATTTTGATAGAACAATGAAGAACAGTTAACGAACAATTGAAATAGCACAAAAAAAATGTAAAAAAACGACTTCCCCCCCGCAAACTTGAAAGTATTTTTTTTATTTTATTTAAAAAAACTAAGAACGAACAAAAACAAATTTTAATCGAACAATGAAAAACAGTTGAAATAACAAAAAAAAATTGTAAAGAAATTACTTCCCTCCGCCAACTTAAAATAGCTCCTTTAGGAAATGAAAATAGTGTTGTCCATTCTAATAATAGAATCATCGACTAATCCACAGAATTAAAAATAACCATCAGCCATTTGGTTAAAATAACTAAAGATGCCTTCGGTAGCAGTAACAGGTAAATAAAACTACAAAAAACTTAAAATAAAGCATTTTTATGTAGATTTGTAAGCTAATAGTATTGTCACTAAGCTGTAAATAAGACTATTGATATCCACAGGTCGTTAATATTTTGTTATTATAAATAGTTATTTAAAATCTATCGGAAAAGAACATTTAGTTTACGCACCGACAGCGAAACCCTACACGTAAAAATGTGTTTGTGGTAAGAAAGAAAGAAAAGGCATTTCTTTTGGTGCTAAGACACAAGAGAAAAAGTAATTATTCTAATAATGATACTTATATGTATAAAATATTGAAACATTAAAATGACTAAAAAAAAGGACTCGGTTAAAAAAAATGCTATTCCATCTCTATAATTAACAGCAGAACTATTACCTGATGAAACATTGATTGATGTTGAAAATACTTTGTTCCAATTATTGATCTTAATAACAATAATAAATTAATAACATATAGGCTTTGCAATCATATTTTAAAACCGTACTCCGGGCAACTATTCAACGTGATCTCTATACAACCGCACCCCTTCTGGTAAGGCGTTCATCTCTTTCTTTCAAGTATTTTATATTTCATATAATTGTTCCTTATTTTCAGTTTCCGTATTTTTAATAGCCTGAATTTAGTTTATTTACTTTTAATCTTAATAACGTACTTAATGCATTTCAGTTTATTTACTTCTAATCCTAATAGCAAACGTAAAACACTAGCAATTTTATGAAAAAAAGAAATTGCATTTAAAATTTATATTTCTTTGTAGATTTATTTACTGTACTGCTAAGAAAAGTCATCGTAAATTATTTGAACGGAACGGTTGATGGTTATATTTAATCTGTTTATTTATCGATCATTCTATTATTAGAATGGACAACACTATTTTCATTTCCTAAAGGCGGGCATAATTTTTAGCACCTATCAAAATTTTAGTCGAACAAGTCGAACTAGTTTCATACCTACATCGTTTTTTAGTATGAGAGTTCAGACTGTTTGTGTACTCACGTGACCGTAGTGTTTGTATACTCTTTGTTACTAACCAATGACAGACGCGGCCATAGATAAATAATACACTATGTCAGCTGCGTCAGCCAGCGCAGCGGTCGGCACGCATCATAAACTAAAATATATTAGCACTAGTACATTTAAATCGATGATTAGCACGCATGGCAGGACGAAGCGCAACCATGAGGTTTTGATAATGAGGACAATATTTCAAAGTCCCACTAAAATTCTGTCGTATCGATGTATTTGTTAAAAAATTGCGATTATGCTTCTTGTGATTAGCTGGCAGAGTTCAATGTTATATACAAGAATTTATTCCAATACTTGAAATTTCAATGTGTTCAATTCCCTACTGCTTTCAGAGAAAAATCTTTGAAGTGTTTTGAATTCTGCTTTCATAAATAATTATGTACTTACGTTGCAATGAACAGTCATCCTATTTATATGTAATGAATGACGTATTTATAATGCTAATTCAAATGCACTGTAGTATAACACTTATAATTCAAATAATGTATAGTATATAAGTATTAACACTCACATTATTAAATTAACTTACTGCACTACAACTATATAGCTATCCAAACGTAGTAGGTAGTTTTTTAAATAAATAATCGAAAATTATTAAACGTGCGTTATGCGTTACACTGAATCTGTCTAGAGAACACGAGCGAGTGAGGCGTATCTGAGCGTGACGGTCACGTGAGTTCATTGCTTTGTCCCCTTCCCACAAGTGCACAACGACGCGTTATACACACACATCTGTATATGTGTATCTAAGCATAACGGTCACGCGAGTTCATTGATTTTTCCCCACCCCAAAAGTACACAACGTTCCTAATAAAGTTTTCACTACAAAACTTCTGTCTGGGTGTAATTTATCCATAATATGTGTGTATTTAGTAATATATAACTCTTTGATTATTAACTAATCAAAGATATAAGTATGTTATAAGCAGTCTGGTTACCATCTGGCTCTGCCTATTTTGGCCGTGTGTGAGGCGTGTCAAGTTATTATTATCACTAACTGCGCCCCGCGGTTTCACCCGCATAAGACCCTCTGCCTTGGCAATATTGGAATAAAAAGTATCCTATGTGTTAATCCAGGTCTCTAACTATCTACATACCAAGTTTCATCGCAATTGGTTTAGTATTTTTTGCGTGAAACAGCAACAAACATCTATACATGCTCACAAACTTTCAGGTTGAGAGATATACCATGATTATAACAACAGAAATACTTCAAAAGGGCTTTCACTAATAATAGAAAAAGAAATACATAACTAACAGCATATTGGCCCGCACTATTAAGTGTGTGCCTATGATTTCCATTTTGAGGTCCGCCTGGGTATAAATCCCGGAATGGGCGGCATTGGAATTTTGGGCTTGGAAATACTAATATACTATAAACTACTAGTGTGATTATGTATTGTTAGGACTCACTGCATAGGTATATCAGTTAAATTAATTTTATTATTTAGTTTTTATCGTTATCAAATGCGATACTGCCCTTAAATCGATTTCGTATGTTCTCTCCACCCCATGGTTGCCTGTAAGAGATTGCCTCAGTGCGATAAGGCCGCCAATTGTATGAGCCACCCAACACTGCTGTGCTCCTACTCTTTCAAATGAATATTATGGTAAATAAGTTTCTTTTAAAAATAAAATGTCCTATATCAGCATTTCATACCAAAACTACCTATGATTCCATTTATGTATTGTCAATTTGTCCATCCAAAGGTTGCCTGGATGAAGTTGCTTTCAGCGAGAACCCGATATAGGAATAAATTCAAATCGAACCGTTATCAATTATTTTCAGTGACAAATTGTTGTTCTGCTACCTACTTTTGGACAATCTGATGTTCAGGTTATTCGTACAATGTGGTGTTTAGCTAATTTTGAACTTTTACGATGTTCTTTAATTCTGGCGCTAGTCTTGTTAAGCGACTTATGCATGCGTCGGTGTAAATGAGTTTTGGAAATATAGATGTGGTGAGCTACTTTTGATGGTGACTACATTATATGAAGTATTTACACACACAAGAATTATTTATGTTCAGCAAGATTATTTTTAAGCTGTTAAAATTTTCAGAAGATCTTTTAAGTGTTTGAACCGTATTATATTGTGGGCACCTAAATGTTAGTTGGTGCTTTAATAATATGAATGAAAGAAATTAATAAAAAAATATATTTTCAGATTCAATTTTAAAAATGTAAAGAAGATCGCCTACGTGTCCAATTTGCTGAAGTTCAACCTCAAAACTGCAAAGAAAGCTCACTACAAGACAAGTTTGAAAAAAGTATTGAGATAACATTATCAAGGCCAATTACATAGTATTACATTCTAGTTCGTTACTTGGGCAAACGAAAATCAATCTTTTTGATTATTCGATTCTGAATTGATTTTACTTTGGCTCAACACCTGAAATACGTGCACAATTCATAGAAATTGCAAATGAACGTTAGTTTCATTCGTTTTATTTCAGAGATAATAACAAAAGGGTTTATTGAAGGGGGAGAAATTTCAACAGTCGGCGTACTCTTTGGTTCTTTTTGATATGAAAACTAGGTGGCTAGCGTAATATAGTAAATATATTGTGCAATTTAGATTTTGTGTGTAATTTTAGCTGTATTCTCAATTAATTATAATTATTGTAGTCATAATATTCAAATATACGTTTTTTTATTAAATGAAAACGAAGGAATGGAAACGTTTTTGTGAAATTAATGCTTGTTTATAGTGGGTTCATATTGGTACTTGGACTAGGTAGCTAGGTACTGTACGGAGTGAAGTAGGAATCCAAAACTTAACAAAAAAATGTAGTGTTGTGTGCAAAAATTGTAATTTTGTATCATAGACAAAATATTAAGTTACCTTTAATGTTTTATCTTTCCATCCTGATATATGTCTGTAAAAGTGTTAAACGATCCTAGTAAATATAATTTGATTGTAATAAACGATCTTACCTAGCATAAAAATGTAGTTTGTCAAATGACATTCGAAATAACACGCAAGTTTTATATCTGCACATTATATCTTCAAAATAAAGGTTTTGGATGTAATTAATTATTGATATTTGCCGTGAATATATATTGTTCATAAATGTTATAGACGAGCAATAACTTTAAATAAGTTTGCATTGTTTTTTTTTTTTTAGCACTGTTTATTGTTAGAGTTGGAACATAGTGACCACTATGTTCCAACTCCAACAACATCCAACTCTGTCCCAAATATTTTGGATTCGATCTCCACATGGGGCAAATTATTTGTACAATTTTCAAATAACTTGTGTCTGCTATGTTCTTGTTTCTTCAAAGTATTTCCCATTGCAGGGTTATTAAAAAAAACAATTGTAATTTACATAGAATCTCGTTTTGTGTTAATATTTCAGTGGCATTTTCAAAATGTATTTCATAACAAGTAAAATAATGTATGGTATTATTGTAATTTACAAGGTGTCACATTCCACATATACGTATAGAATGTATATTACTAGTAGGTATATTTTATATAATAATTATCAATTTTTTTTTTTGCCAGTGTTTTGTTTAATGTGTAAATATAATTTCGTAACGTATACGTAACTTGTTTTCATTTAGTCTTTAATACAACGTAATATTACGTCATACTTTGACTTATGATAAAACAAAAAACCCGAGCAAACCAAAACCATCGGCGTGACATAGCACTAGAATCCTTGTAATATATGAAAATCCAGAAAGACGTCATGCGTAAAAAAAGACTCACGATTCCATGTTAGACTTATAATTTACATTTCACAAGCACCTGTTTTTTTTTATATTATAGGGGGCAAACGAGCAGACGGGTCCCTGATGGTAAGTGACTACCGTTGCCCATGGACACCTGCAACTCAAGAGTCACTAGTGCGTTGCCGGCCTTTGAGATAGGAGTACGCTCTTTTCTTGAAGGTTTGGTCGTATCGGTCCGGAAATACCGCAGGCGACAATTTGTTCCAGAGGTTGGTTGTGCGAGGCAAAATACATCTGGAGAACCTAATGTTGTTAATGTTAATATTGTTCCTAATGTGGCCTCTCCGACTAGCTAAGGTTGGCAGTCAGCTCTGCATATCGCGTCTTTACTCTTGCGAGGCGAAACGGTTCTGCAGCACTCACTCTTGTCCATTCCCGTATATTCCTCAGACACAACTTCTTCCTACGCCCAACTTCCCTTTTGCCATTAACTTTGCCGATCATTTTCAATTGCAAAAGTCCGTATTTTTCGTGTCTAAATAAATGCCCCACGTATGCAATGAGCGCTTTAACCTGGGTATAGTTTATAAGCAAATGAGTGACAGAAGCCATCATTGACAGAGTTTATTTTCAGATATCTTTTTGCGGAGTAGAAAAAAATGACTACTAAGGTGGTAAATAAAGGTTACTAATTCTTTATTGATAATATAGCCTGTGACTATAACTAACTAGGTTTTAATCAGAATAATTACATTGCCGTTCGCTGAATAATTTTATATTTTAAACGTGTAAATTTTTTATATTAAATAGAATAGAAATATAAAGAATATATTTTTTTTATATTAAATAAAAGTAATTTTTTATATTTTATTATAAACATATTCATTGCTCCCTTAATCGCTTTAAACGTACCTGGGTAACCAGGTAAGTTTAAAGCGATTAAGGGAGCAATGAGTCCAAGATTTTGAATAGATTTCTACATTACGAAAAAGAAAAGATCATCACAATTGCTTTACCTAACGCTTGCTCTCAAATGTTCATCGCCCTACATTGGAAAATGCACATTCCGATCAGATATATCTACATTGCGTAATAATGGCTTTTGTATTCCCCGCAATAAGGTCATGTGAATATTTTTAACCCATCTCGGTATACTTAAGTAAATAATTAATGGCGCCCCACCACTATTGGTCATTCGCTTTCAAAGCACATGAAGATCAACTAAGTTTAAAAAAATATACACAATATAAAAACTAAGACTTGTATCATATAATAATAAACAACAATCATAGAATGATAATTTTACAAATACGTAAACTACGATTACAACTACACGTGTATTACAAAATCATACATTGACAATATTCACACAGTCATCGATTCCTCAATATCTCAAATATACACATTAATGCATACTTCTTTTGCAAGAAGAGTGACACAATTGATAAAAAAATACTTAAATACCGCCAAATTAAATTCAAACTCTGTCTAACGGACGTTTTTCTCAAACTCGTACTTACACGCTTGACAAAACAAAATTGCATTTTTTTTTTTCATTTTTGTCACTCTTCTTGCAAACGATATTATAAAAAAAAAATTAAACAAACAGGTACACAAACATTTTTATGAAAAATATTAGTTAACATCATTAATATTCTTGCATATTTTTATGTCCACTAAAACAAGTGAGGGATAATATACCACCCATAATGGAAGCCTTCAAATATCAGAGCACTTATCTAAAATAATTTTAATGTCAAACGACGACTTTTTTTTTAAACTAAATGATTAGCTGTATAAAATGAAAACGGCTAAGGCAACTACTTTAAAAAATATATAACATTCTGCAAAGGCATACAATCAAGACAGAATTTGTATTTCAATGCTGTTTTATCTGCTAATCAACTAAGAAGCGCATATAATGCAAATGCACACCACTGAAGACCTTAATTTACAAATTAAAAGAAAAAAAAAATTGTATATTAATAAATTATTCAAGTGTTAACCAAAAACATTAGCAGTAATAATTAAAAACGCCTGAAAAACGTGTCTTCGATTATGTAATACAACGATTTTATTGAGAAATGCAAGACTTGGGTCTTTTTTTCTTCTAAGCACAGCCTCTCAGTCACAATTGAATCTATTATTCAATTATGACTGACTACAATTTGAAATCCGTCCGAATATTAGTGAGTATTCAGTATTTCTCTATTTTCAGTATCACATAGAAAGAAAGGAAATTATTAATATGTACAATACACTTCTTCACTTGATATATTTCATATTTTAGATTTAAAGTTATTTAAATAACTTGAATTTAAGTTGTTGGTTTTAAAAGATCCTATATCGATTTTTTGTAAGTACGTAAGTGTATTACCCAGTCCCCCTACAATAGACCCACTTGTGACGGAACACTGTGTGGTTTTAGTCGGTGAGCTTAGGTTTATTGACTGAATCCACAGACTCTATATTACATTTGAGGTAGCAGTAGCCATTGGATTGAGGCAATGATGCTATAAAACATACAATAATTTGGTGTTAAACATGCCTCGGTTACATTTACAAACATATGTTGGTAACACAGACAAACCTGTTGGTGTGTTTGTGTCTTGGGAACATATTATGAACACAATATTTACCACCAAAGGGTGTTAAATCATACAGTTTATATATAACAACTTGGCAGTTCCATTCTCAGTTTACGTTCTCTATCAGTAACAAAGAGTCTGACTTTGCCAACAAGTAAAGGAAACATCTGAAGATATGGTTATTTTTAAGTGTCTTTATACATAATGGTACTTCTACAATAAAAACTTTCGGGAGTGGTATTCATGTTTATTAAAGAATATACGGTTTTACTCTGCCGCGACGGTGTCAGGCGTCACACACGGCCCCCGTCGGGTTCGAAACTAGTCGGACATCCCCGAAATACAAACGTGAGTAAAACCCTATAGTCTTTTATAAACATAATGGTATTTCCCCAGACCTGATGTAAAATTCAGTAATGATTTCTGTTGTTCTCTAAAGTTCTCAATAGCATTAAATACATATACATACTCCATGATATCTGATATGGAATATTGACTAACAAGCAAATCGAGAACAAAAAAAAAGAATTCAAAATTATCTAAGGCATCTGACAAACAGGTTCTGATAAAAGGTAAATTCTCAAATCCATGATCCATTTCTACAAAGGAAATCACAAATTTTCAATTTGTTCATGAATTTATTACAACGAAACGTTATTTACGGACCTGCTACACAACTCTTTAACATCACTACACCTTTCTGCAATACACTGTGTATCTTACATGACATGTATTAGTATTTATTCCATAGCCTATATAGCTTTGGTGTGCTACTGAGAACTCGGAGGACAGAGAATGTAGAATCTAAGAGCATACGAAATATTTACACAGTAAACAGTTAACGAGAATCATTTTGCGACGATTTCCTTTCTTATTACATACAAGGAATCCTATAAGACATGTATCACCGTCCCGGGCGGAAAAACTTCATACAATAAGGCTGTTCCTTAATGATAGATTGTACTCTTGTGATGCCAAAAATATTAATCCCTTTAACAAAATATATTTCTAAGGGAATTTATTTGCATTGATTTCAATCTTCTGCCTGAGTACACCGCCTAAAATGAATTCTGTAGTCACGACAGTCGCCCCTCGCTTTCTTAAACTTGGCCAGAGAGCTTGATCTTTAGTGGATGACACGCAGATCCAGTTGGGACTACCTTCTTTCCAAACGCCTCCTGAACATTCCACTATCACTGAAAGCAGAAAGTAGGGTAGCTATTATAGTGTTAAGTATTCAAATAAAACTTATATATAACTAGCAACCCGCCCCGGCTTCGCACGGGTAGCAGAGACCTCTTCAACAATCATCATCATATTTCAACCATTTTACACAAAACCTTAACAAATTATATGCCTAACCTTCCTCATGAATAGATTTATTAGTGAAAACCGCATGAAAATCCGTTTAGTAGTTTTTGAGTTTATCGCGAACAGACAGACAGACGCGGCGGGGGACTTTGTTTTATAATATGTAGTGATAAAAAATTAGAGGTTACGTGAAAAATTATTGTAAAAATAGCTTTTGAACACGGCTTCGCTTAGCGTAAAAGTTATTTTTTAAACCCTGGCGAACAGTAATTTTTTTCGGGATAAAAAGTACCCTATGTCTTTTTAGTAACCTGGCAATGTGTGTGAAAAATCTTATGATGATCGGTTAAGTAGTTAAGGCGTGTAAATGTAACAAACAAACTCACTATAATATTAGTAAGGAAGTTAGAATGCAGGAAGGAAACCCACCGCCCACCCTCGACTTGTCAACCCCTGATAAGTGCGAAAAATGTGTCTGAGTACCACTTTTTGCCAGTGGAAGTCGCCTATGTAATACAGACTATTAAGTATAAGATTACCATTGAAACCTGGGACCTCAATCCTATATTTCAACAGCTGGGTATGGTAATTGTTTTTCTGGTTATTCCGTCAAAGTAATACTTAGTTCAAGTTCCAGATATTGAAATTGATATATTATGGCAGTATGTTCGCTATTTATAACCTTCGAAACACCGATTTCATATCTATTTACAACTCTGCCTATGCGCTAGGCTAGGGTGTACCTAAAACAATTGATAAGCCTACTTCTTGCTGATTAATTTCGATTTGACTTTCCTGCCTATCGCAATTTGAGATTTTATCCTTGATTGTTACTATTACTAGCATTATTAATCCGAGGCACGGTGTCGTAAGTACCTAATTTATGTTGCATGCAGTTGTTATTAAAAAAAATTAAAGATTTCATAATTTCAAATGTACGATTCAAACTATATAAATAGATATTTCTAGTAGTTTTTTTTATAAAAAGCTCAAAGCTTCACTTTGAGCGCAAGCGACGAAAATAGAACAATATTTTATATAAAAAAAACCTACACGATTATAAAACTTCTAAACCAAAAAGTTTACAATATATAAAAATTCTATCGTAATTGTACAAACGGTGGCGGCTTTGAATTTCTGCGTCTGTCCATCTTATAATTGTCTGGAAAAAATCTCAACTAGCGATAAGATCGGCGTTTGTACTATCATTCAATTTTTATTTTTTTATATTGTTACCTTTTTTTTGTTTAGAAGAAAAGTTTCATAATACGTGTAGTTTAATGTTTGTACGCCAGTTAATTGTAACAAGTGTACAAACACAGCTCAGTAGCTTCTTGAAACTATATTACTGTTAGAACGGAAGAAACTATAAGAGAAAAGGAATACATACTAATTATATAAAAAAGCCTAGAAAAGCAGTATACACAATAATTCTAATTATTAAAATCAGTCTTACTAACATTTCATCTCTGACGCGTTGGGCTGAACGCTTGGTGTTGAAGATACATTGTAGCCATTCAGGAAGTTTCTTTTGCCATTGAGAGTTCTTTCTAGATTGAACTGAAACCTCTTCTCTGCTGAATCATCTTTTATAAGGTATAACCATGGATCTGAAAATTAATTATCATGGTGTGAAATTACAAGCAATAAAATATAATGACACACTTGTTTTGCAAGTTATTATAAATAACTGATTCTTCATTAGAAATAACTAAAAAATGCATATAAATCTTTACTAATATTATAAAGCTAGAGAGTTTGTTTGTTTGTTTGGTTGAACGCGCTAATCTCAGGAACTACTGGTTCGAATTGAAAAATTATTTTTATGCTGGATAGTCCATTTATCGAGGAAGGCTATAGGGTATAAACCATCACGCTACGACCAATAGCGGAGCATCAATGAAAAATGTTGTAAAAATGGGGAAAATTTACAAACGCAAACGAAGTTGAGCGCGTCTGCTAGTACCTAATATCGGTGTTACCAGAGGGACACTGCCATCCGACTGCAGAAACCCCGGAGCACAAAATTCTACAGATTTTAAATCCCTGTAGTAACTTAGTACTTGAGGGCTCCTAAAGGAGTACGAACTGAAACTACTGCTATGACTGGCCTGTTAGTGTAGTAGTTAGTGATCCTGATTGCTGAGCCAGAGGTCGTGGGTTCAATTTCCACCCAGGACAAATAATTTTGTGATGAGCATGATCATTTGTTCTGTGTCTGTCTGTAATTTTCATATTTTATTATAATATGTAAGCTCTAGTGGCAAATAATTCAATAATATCATATTCCGTATAAAAAACAACCAAGATGCATTTACCGACAATCATACGCGTGTCGCCGCAGGCTTGCACCCAGTCGGGCCCCACGATGGGCCGGCCGAGCCCCACGGCACACAACAACTTGAACGTTCGCTTCACTTGCATCGTTAGAACGACACTACAGTCCATAACGTTTGTTACCACCACTGCTCCTGCAATATAAACTTATTAATTATGCAATGAGTAATTCATTTAAATGACCCTCCTCTATCTATAGGTTTTTATATCTTATCTTACTTCTTACTAATATAAAGGTGAAAGTTTGTGAGTATGGATGGATGGATGGATGTTTGTTACTCTTTCACGCAAAAACTATTGAATCGATTGCGATGAAACTTGGTATGTAGATAGCTGGAGTTCTGGATTAACACAGACTACTTTTTGTCCCGATATTCCCACGGGATCCGGACTTACGCGGGTGAAACCGCGGGGCGCAGCTAGTGGTACCATGGATATCTTTGGTGTTGC
The DNA here is from genome assembly GCA_963859945.1 of Euplagia quadripunctaria. Taxonomy (NCBI): domain Eukaryota; kingdom Metazoa; phylum Arthropoda; class Insecta; order Lepidoptera; family Erebidae; genus Euplagia; species Euplagia quadripunctaria. The sequence continues at coordinate 4,776,708 of OY982573.1, forward strand.
AAGCGTCCAAAAGTTAAGTTCAAAGTTCCCATCCAAAATAAACCCTCCTTATTTTAGGGTAGTCACAATATATGAATTGCGTTCTATTCTGCTTAATATGTGTTTTGCATCCAAACTCTTCTATCAGTCGTCACCTGTGTACTGTCTGCCTTTCTAGTGATGTCACCTTTCACAGTCCATCCAGCTTTATTCGTCTTCTCTTAGCCTTCCATCATCAATACTTATCTACTCTCTACTTCGTCCATCCATAAAATCACAGACAATGCTTGTCAATTTTTAGCTACTAAGTCGACTTAATTTCTTCACATATCCTTTCTTATCATAATGATATAACGAGAAATGGTATGCTTTTCTGGTATGGTTTTTTTTATGGTAAAGGGGGGCAAACGAGCAGACGGGTCACCTGATGGTAAATGACTACCGCCGCCCATGGGCACCTGCAACTCAAAGAGTCACAAGTGCGTTGCCGGCCTTTAAGGTTGGAGTAGGAGAAGGGTGGAAGAGGGGGGGAGGGGAAGGGTAAGGGCCTCCGGTAACCTCACTCACTCAGCAAAAAACAATACAAGCATTGCTTCACTGCCGCTCTTCTGTGAGGCCGTGGTATCGCTCCAGTCGAGCCGGCCCATACGTGCCGAAGCATGGCTCTCCCTCGATTAAAGGTGAATTACCCCCAGAGATTCGATATTGATAAAGTCTATGTGGCTAAAGACAATGTGGCCGCTTATTATGCCTACATCTTCAAGGATACAGCAGTGAGTGTAAGTGTAATTGTATACGTATAATATTCATTTTACGTGGAAAAGCCATGCTTCGGCACGTGTGGGCCGGCTCGACTCCGTTCGATACCACGGCCTCACAGAAAACCGGCAGTGAAGCAATTATTACATTGCATTTCGCCGCGTGAGTAAGGTTACCGGAGGCCCTAACCCTTCCCTCTCCCCTATTCCCGTCCTTCCCCTCTTCCCCACTTCTCCTACTCCCACCTTATAAAAAAAAAAATAGATCGGAAAGTTCGGCTACAAAATACGATAAAAAAACTACGATATGCAGCTAAAAAACAGCAGGTCTTATTGATATTGAATTTGTGGAGTCATAATCAAATAACAAATTAGACATGCAATACTAACCTAGCTTTTCCAATCTGTTTTTAACCTCGTCACTGGGGAATGCTGTAAACAGCACACGTTGTGTCTTTATAGTTCTCGCTGGAGTGGCTCTTAAGGAAACGTTGTTTTTAATGCTATTAACATTATTAATAAAAGCCCTGGTTCTTTTAGGACTGGGTACCTCACTGTCATCAGCCAAAGATCTTTTTAAACTTTTAGGAGATTCTCCACTTGATGTTGAAACATTATAAACAGTGCTCTGTTCATGAATACTCTTTTTCAGTATAGATTTAGGGGCTTGTATTACTTGTGAATCTTGATTATCTGATGTATTCTCCTTAGCTTTGGCATTTCTTCGACTCCTGCGAATTTCAACTTCAGGAGAAGTGGACTCTTTAGATGGTTCCTTTTTGCGAATAGGTCTTCCTTTCCTACTGTTGTCAATTGTTGCCTTTTTAATATTCTCTGGCGATACAGATTTCTTTTCAGCTGATTTGTTATCATTATTTTTTCTTCTAGACCTTGTGCTTCTGGTGTTGATTCCAACTTTTGAATGGGTTTTATTGTTTAGGCTATTTGGATCTATATCTCCTTTACCTTTTCGGTCTTGTGACGTTTCCCTACTTTTATGGGTCTTTGACTGTTCATGTTCTTTTCGAGAAGATCCTTCTTTGATTTTTGCTTTTTTATCTTTTTCGACGTCCTTCTTCGGTTTTTCAATTTTAACCTTAATTATTTCTTTGGATTTATTGCTTTTAATTTCCGTCGCACTTTCATTTTTTACATCTTTAGATTTAGTTTCAGTTTTATTGTCTTCACATTTAGTTTCACTTTTGTTACCCTCACTTTTAACGTCATTCGTATTTTCTTTAATATTTTTTGCTTTTCCATAAGTTTTGAGTCGTTTTACGTTTTCTTTAATGATGTCTTCATCGATTTGATCTTCTTGTTCTGTAATGAACTTAGGTTTTAACATATTAGCAGATACTTTTTTATCAACTTCTAAACTTTCTTGCATTTTAGATGTAAGTTTTCGGACTCTTGTTATGATGCGTTCTGGCAACTTTTCGACATCAAACTTTTTAGTAAGATCTATTTTTGCAACAGTTCTCGGTTTTTTCTTCCTGTGTACAAATGGAGTGAACTGTTCTTCAGTATTAACTTCCGGTTCCGATTCGCTCGAAGATTCTGTTGCATATGACTTGTTAGATTTTATAAATATATTATTTTGTATTTCTTGACTATTTGGTAGGTCACTATCTGTGAATAAGAAGGATCGAACTTTTTTGGGAGTACATTCTACATCCGAAGAGGATTCACTTGGATTTTTTTTCAGTTTTTCTTCGAGCGGTTCTACACCAATAATATTGCGCACTTCTTGACTAGATAAACCGGCAGCAAATTTCTTTGTACTTTGTTCTTCGCAAGATTTAGTAGGACTTAACAGTCTTTCAATGTTTGCAAACTTATCACCAACCTTATAATCTTCCACTGAACACGGTACAATTTCATCGTCCATAATAGTAGGTAAATTGTTATTAGCTTTTGATTTTTCAGATGCTACACTTAAGATGGGTGACCCATCTCTTTGAGTATACAAATCATCTAAAATGTCCTGAGTAGCGTTATAATAATTAATATTATCAACACCAGATTTATTTATAGAGTTTTGATCTTTGGGTATTATTTTCGGAATGTCCTTACTTTTTACTCTTAATGGAGATTGCTTTGGTATTTTAAACGGGCTGATTATTTCGTTAAGCGGGTTTTTGGCATTCTCAACATTATTTGGTATGATTTCATCAATAATTTGAGTTGGTTGATCTTCAAAACTATCATTTGTACGTTTTTTGTAGGCATTTTCGTCAATTGCTACGATTTGTGTGTCCATTTCTTCAAAAGCTGGTTTCAATTTATCCGGGTCTACATCTATTACTTGGGTAGGCATATCCTCGAATTTCATAGCGCGAACGTCCTTAGGAGGTCGTTCTAAATTTATTTCAATCAAATCATCTTCACAATTGGTTACATCTTGGTCTTCGATACTTTTCTGTTCGAGTACCTTTTGCGTAGGCATCAAAGCGACGTCTTCACAGTCTGTCGAACTATCGGACTGAATCCTATCAACTCTTTTAGCGGCATTTGCAGAAGACTTTTTATTAACCTTTGGTAGTTTTTGAATTTTTTGTGTTGCCATAGAATCGATATCCTCACAATCTGTTGAACTATCGGATTTAATTCTATTAACTCTATTTGAAGCTGAAAGTTGTGTTTTTACATTTAATTCTTCAACTATTTGAGTAGGTATCAAATCAATATCTTCACAAACTTTTGAAACATTCGACTTAATTGTGTTTGAAGCTGTAGATTTAATTTCTTGTTCAATCTTTTCTGAATAATTTTTTTTAACTAATTTTTCAACTTTTTGCGTTGGAATGATAATAATGTCTTCACAATCTGTTGAATCATCCGATTTCATATTGTGCGTTCTTTTAGAAACTGTAGACTTAACTGTTTCTTCAATCTTTGCTTGATTACATGTTTTACCTAATGCTTCTACCTTTTGAGTTGATATTATATCAATATCTTCACAATCTGTTGAATTGTCAGATTCATTTATATCGACATTCGTAGATACTTTTAAAAAAATTAACTCAGCTTTAGGTGATTCTTGTGGTAGTAAAGGTTGGGAATTGAAGTCCTCTAAGCATCCATCATCAATTTCGTCGAATAGCAGCTCTTCGTTCGACTTATTTAAAACATTTACAGGCTTTGGAGTTACATCTGATTCTTTCGTTTCTGTTAATTTACTTTTATTATCTATTAGTTCATCTTTATCGCTAACGAATGGTTGCGTTTCAGCGTTGTATATGCTTAAATCGTTTCCTTTATTAGCTGCATAGATATCAAATTGTATTTCTTGTTGTCCATCAATTTTACGAACTTGTGGTAAATTTTCGGTAGTGGGTATTTGAGTATCCAAATTGTGTATAGATGGTGAAATAACTTGTCCAGGGGGAATTTGAGTATCTGCTGCATATATTGAGTCAGTACTTTCATTGACAGTACGATTTACAAGGTGATAAGGTATTTGTGTATTCATTTCATGTATATTATTGATATGTTTGTCATCTTTTACAGACTTAAGTGAATTATTCAAACTGGTATTAGGGTTACAGATAGAACTCGATCGCTTAGATGAAATAGGGCTAGTTTCTGTTTTGGGTGAGCTAATGCGTTGGATTGACAATGTTTTCCTCTCTTTGCTGGAGAGCCTCATTTTTTCAGTATGAGTAGTGAGAAAGGAATCATCCTGTGTAACAAAAATGGGGATAATTAGTCTATAAACAAAAATAATATGTATGAATATATATTAATATAGAGATCCAAATAATACTCTTAAAAATCTATACAATTTAAGCATAGTCAAATTGCTCGACCTGAGCATGAGTTGCCAACTGGACAACTCAATTTTATGTAAGGATGATCTTTACATGGAACAGGATTCATAGACAAGAAAATCAATTAAAAGTAAATTAATTTCAAGCAGTAGTTTAAAAATAAGTACATACCCTGTCACTCACATCAGGAGACTCGGGAATAATTGTTGTGGGTACTTTATATAGCTTTGACACATATCGGTTTTGGGCTGGCGTCTCAGGAATATCAATAGCTTGAGTCATGGGTAATTCGTCATTTTCTTCTAACAGTCTAAATATACCAAATATGTCACCAAATTGTACTGTGTCTCCATCTTTCATGGGGTGAGGTATGTATGGTTGTAACGTTTTCTGTAAAATAAGATGAAAAAAAAATATTGTTTTTACTCTTTAATACTACTTATACTCTGTGATATACCAGGTATTAATTTGCTTTGATTGATAAAACATTACTGTTCACTTGCAGCTATTGAGAGCATATTAAAATAATGTACAAAAAAATATAGAGTACAACTTGAAACTATCATGCATACTTCTCTGCTTTTGCCACCCATAGCCAATTTATATTTCTATGTCCTTTAATGTCATTAAAATACTTACATTCAACAACTTTGTCTTGTTGGCTGAATCTAAATCCATGAGCATAAACTCTTTACTATTTAACACATTTATCACAGCATGTTGTCTCGACACAGACTACAAAAAACAAAAAGAAAAAAAATTATATGCCTCAGTAGACTAAACATGTATACAAGTTGACCACAGAATGACAAATAAATTATATTTTTCTTTATATTAGTTAAAGAAAAGTGAAAAAAAATAATTTTCCAAATGACATTTTTTCAAATGGTCTATTCATAAAGTGACTGAGCATTTAAACTAATAACATTATAAGATAAAGTTAAAGAAGCTTTTATTGTTGAATAATTAACAATATAAATTTTGATAAAAGCGTTATGCACAACAGTTTTCATCAGTATGTCCTAACAATACATAGGCCTCCTCCATCCTTCTCCACTCTATTCTATCAGTGGTTTTTTTCAACCACAAATAACATTATAAGTAATAAATAAATAATGAAATAAATTGTTTGTTTACATTTCGATCAAGTTGGACTGGCTGTGGTCACAGGCCACGCAACACCATGCCTGTGACCATGGATAGTGCAAATGTATGTAATACCTATTATGTGACTGTGTTCATTCCTGTAAACATAGTTATATATCTTGGAATGTGATTGTTTAAAAGTTACTATTTGTACAACCATTTACAAAACAAGCAGAGCCAGACATTGATATCTAAATAATATGTTCAATCAACATTCTAATGCATTTACAGACTTACATTTAAGTTTAACACAATAGTGCATGTTTGAGGGTCTCTTCCAATTTTGTTTGGTCCTCTGAGCACTGGATGTTTTGCTCCACATATCCCTAAAAAGCCAATCTGAAATGTGATAAAAAAATCAAGTTAATTAATAGCGCTGAAGAAGGCAGGGAACAGTAGGTGTCTTCTCAAATTGGAGCTTTTTGAAATATTTCAGCATTACATTAAGCCCACTTTAACCAATACTACTAACAGTGTTGTAATTCTGTTAATTAGTAGGTTGGCCAAACTCTATGGAGATGGATTTGGCAATTTACAAGTGACAGCACTCTTTTTGTCTGTCCAGCCTATGCTAAGAAAAATCAGCTAAAAAAAGATCAAATATCCAAAATAATGTACCCAAAGTGATGTAGGTACATTGAATCAACTAGCACTTAATTTTTAAATAAGGTTCTATTGACACTTTGGAATTGGATTATTTAGAAGTACCAAAATAATAACAACACACACTTATTGCATTACACTGATTGTAATGTAATATTTTCTAGGACATATACATGTATAGAAAATTACTGAGAGAAGTTTTACTTTATCAATTCGAAACTCATGTATAATTATGGGTTTTCAATAACCTGTAGTATCTTACTCAGTACAGAATGTTAAGTCCTTATGAGAGCCTTGTTTTGAATTGATCTACATTATTTCCTTGGCTTTTTTATTATCAATTTCTATTATTGGTATTCCTACCAGGTTTGGAAGACAGGATGCTAAGACAAATGTAAAAGTAATGTTCAGTGATGGATTAGAGAGGCAAGCTGGATAGAAGGTGTATTATAGAGGCGAAAATACACTACATGACAAAGAAAAACGTTAATCTCAATAATAATGTAGTAGTTTTTATCAGTTACTGAAATCAAATAGTAGCTTACCTGTTCTGGACATACTTTCTCTATATGGGTGTCGTATAATTCTTGAGTACACTCCAATCTTTGTGTACACTCCATTTTTGTACTAATTCATTTCAAACTATTGAAATAAATACTATTCCCAACATTAAACAAAACAGAATATCTGCGCGCTTGAACTTGTTTACACCGCGTATTAGAGCACAGAATATATATTATAGTGATGTGCCGAACGCCGAACTGCCGAATAGTGTGACCAGATTTAATTAATTGTAATTGAATGATTTTAATGCAACAATAATATGCTATATAGCTGCTCGGCCATAATCTGCCAAAGTCGCAGAAAAGGGTTATCCCAGCAATTTATAACCTAGGCAATCGCGATTTACTATGACAGAAATTTAAAGAAATAAACATAATGACGATGGCATGTTAGTTAGTTAGTGTTCATAAAAATAAAGACCAGTTTGAAAAAAAAAGTGATTTTCACTCTTTACACACGCTATTTCATATACCTATATTACCTATATATATATTAGATATATTATTTCACCAAATATGTATTGTTAAACTCTCTGGTGATGTTAAAGAGTGGCTGTGAGTTTGTTTGCCCGATTTCTTCTCACAAGGCTCAACTAGGTACTTGTAAATCGGCGGTTAATGCGGTTATAGATCGACATTGGCAGATAGGGATCTCACCTATTAGCAACGCGGTATTAATTATGTTTGTATTGAACATGTTTGTTCACATCAACATGTTCATTTATAAATTTGTTCCATAGGTCAGTTTTTATATTATTCTCTCACAAGCTGTATTGCAAAATAAGCAAAATCATTAGGGCCTTTATAAAACCGACCAAGTGTGTCATGAATAGTCATGATCGCCCACCACTTCGATAGGACTGCAACACGACCCGTTTCACCGGGACATGTCCCAGTTTGAAGCGTTGTATTCCGGTGTCCTGGTCAGTAAGTAAAACAGAAGTCGAAACAGTTCCTTTCTACGGAATTTCAACCGATTCCAATAATCATAAAGCCACAAGATGTTTCCATTAAGAGTGGCGTAACTATACCATCTGAGGCCCGTGGCTAATTCATCGGATGGGGCGCACGTTCACTCTTGGTGCCTCAGGTACTTAGGGCCTTGGGGTCGGGGTCGGGGGCCCCATAGAGCCATGGACCCGTGGCATTATGCCCGCTCTGCCACCCTATTGTTACGCCACTGTCCATTAATGATACAGTATTTTACGGAAACAGAAGGTTTAAACATTTTATTACTATAATCAAACACTTTACCGAATGAATTATGATGCAGTGTATAATTTGTTCCAAGATCAGAATATTTCCATACTAAATATTGTTGCTTTCAGTGCAGATAACACAAACGTGAACTTCGGCAGAAGAGATAGGCGTGGATTAAATAACATTTTGTATTAAATTGAAAGAAATTTTGTCCAGCGCACGTCATACTCACCCACAATACAGTAGCCACTGCTATCGATGTCATGTCTATCGACGTGGAGTCTATTGTTTTGACAATTTTCAAGTATTTTTCTGTACTTACGGTAAGGGATAGTTAGAACGGCTTTAACATTTTTGTAAGTATGCAACTATAACTTACGCTTAGGTACTAAAATTATGAGTGCCATTAAAATAATTTTTCGTAGATGAATAAAAGGTCCCGAAAGCTATAAAAGATTGTTTCGCTAACCCATTATCAGAACTTTACACCCTTTTTGTGCAACCAATCTGTCAAGCATTTCTAATTCAAAAAGAAATTCAAAAGAGAGAAAAATCAGTGATTACTGTTGTTGAGGTAAAAAGTGTTCTAGAAGCTACAAAGAAGCAGTTAAGTGATAGATTAGAAAAAAAACAGCCCATCAGAAGTGAAAACATAACTTCATAATGTATTTGCATATACATACACATATACACACACGCACATCTGTATATATATAAAATTAGGTTAAAACTAAAAAGTAGGTAATAACATATCTAAATGTATACATAGGGTACACTGGAAGTTCTGCGCTCCTGGCCGTTCATAAATGTTTGAATTTCGAATGATATATTTTTTTTAAATAAAAGAAACTAGGCTCCGTGTTACGAATTTTCGATCAGGCCACGTGTCCTGACGCGAGTTTAATATTTTTTAGCCAACTCCAACTTGAGGGTCATTTCATACTTTATTTAAAAAAAACTTAGAACGAACAAAACAAAATTTTGATAGAACGATGAAGAACAGATAATGAACAAAAAACGACTTGCGCCCGCCAACTTGAGGGTAATTTTTTTTTTTCGTTAAAAAAAAACTAAGAACAAACAAAAATAATTTTGATTGTATAATGAAGAACAGTCAACGAACAGTTGAAATACCAAAAAAAAAAGTTAAAAAATGACTTCCCTCCGCCAACTTAAGACAGCTAGCTAGCCTCCAGTATTAGTAGATTTTCATGGTATTCATTTCTTAATGTTGTCGTCTATCGATAGTATTTTCGAAGTCGATAATTTCAATATGACTTTCGTGTTACGATACTTTCGATAGATACTATCGTAGGGTATTAGTGTCTCTCTGTAGAGAGTATATGTGTTCTGTGATTAGTGTTCTGTGCAAAAACACTATGGATAGGAATTGTGACATAAAATATAATTGAGATTATTGGAGTCATGATGTTGAATTTCGATTTTAATTTGCTTAAAAAGCTTTATCTTTAACTATATCGCAATCTTTCGATAATTTGATGTTGTTTGATGTCAAACAATTCTCGATCGAATATATCATGAGGCCCAATGTCCTAATGGCAATCTTTACTTTTGAATAAGAATAAAACATTGTTTATAACTCGTGTTCGGGAAATAAGAGTTTCTACATATTTTATCACTCTTTCTACGTAAAATTCAGTAGGTTTACCTACCGTTATTCTATAATTTCGGTTTGTGTTTAGCATATTCTCATTTTTCATGGAATCTGTTAAAGATGAAGTGTCAGAGGCAGGTGAAGCTGAAGATTTATCGAGTGATTTCTTTGATGATTTCACCAAAGACGAATTTATGGAAGGTTTAAGTGTTGTAGACGAGTGTTGGGGGGAGGTCAATGGATCTACCAGTGAGATCAGTCAGATACGTGAGTCGCGGTTGCGCATCGATGAGACAGCACTCAACGGTGTCAAGGACCTTCGAGAGTTGATTGGTGACAACTACGATGATGACGATACCAGACGGAAGCCTAAAAGTTCAAGAGAAGATACCAAAGCACGATTCTCACCGGGGAATTCGAACCTTGACAATTTCATCAAGCCAGGCAGTAGGCGCGATCCAAGCAAAACAAATCAAGCTATCAGGAAGGACAAAGAAGTTAAAGTGCAACAATTCTTAGCAAAGACTTTGGAGTCAGCAGATGACCTTCGCCCACCTGGTACTGAACTAGACGATTACTACGAAGAAGTTAAAAAGGGAGATACTAATATTAGTGCTAATAAAGAACGAAAAAAGCATTCTAAGGACCCTTCCCCATCTCCTCAACGATTACGACGTAGTCCGCGACGTAGCCCGCGAAGGCGACCTAGTCCCCGCGCAAGGCGAAGTTCTCGAGGACGGTTCAGTCCTCGTGGAAGGCTCAGCCCAAGAGCAAGGTATAGTCCCCGTACACGGCTGAGTCCGCATGCACGCCGTATCACTCCTCGGATGCAACACAGTCCCCCACGGCTAACATCTCGTAAATTTACCCCTTCTTCACTCTTGCATTATGTAAGACATATTAGTCCACATAGGAGAAGTCCAATTAGACGCAGTGTACATAGACACAGCCCTGACCGTCGTAGCCCAAGACGACACCTACACCGCTCAAGATCACCTCAGAGACGAGGTCCTCCACGAAAATCACGATCACGCTCTCGGCATCGATCAATGCGTCATGATGACAGCTTTCTTTATCCAAATAATGGTGAACGTTTATCTGGATGTTCTTTAGGAAACCCAATATATCAGCCAGAACTAGGACAGCAGTATGCTCCTCATATGCATCCTGAATTTAGTGGAGGTGCTCCAGTGAATTCAGGATTCTATCCACAGGCACCAGCTTATGGTGATGGTTTCTCTGATCCCTATAACTATGGGATGCCACAAGGTCCTCAGATTAGTATACCTGGGCCTGTGATCATGCCAAATGTTAATCAAGTCCCAGCTCAGCCTGTCTTGATGCCAAATGTAACTTCAGTACCAACGGCGCCAGCTATGGTCCCAGCTCCAGCTGCATCCGCAGACATAACAACTCCTTATGATGCTTTGGCACAAGTAAATATATTTAATTATAAAATTTATATTTTTTTTAATGTAAAGTGAGTGACAATATAAATACCACATGTTTTTCAGTTAGTGGCCGAGGGAAAAATTTCTCAAGAGGATTATCTTAAGCTCACACCACATAAAGGTATGATCAAGATTTACCTTTGGGTCGAGTAAATTTTGTAAGCTTTCATTAACTATCATTAACAATTAAAATATTTGTATTATAAAATTACAGGTGTGGTCACTACTGTGGATACTAAGACTAGGGTCATGGGTAGGTATTTCTTACCTATATTTGCATCTAATGTGTTTGTTATCAAAATGTTTTATGCAAATCACTACCGCTGGGTACTGTTTGAAACAGTTACCTTTGAAAATATTAAATGATGTTTTGACAATATTTAGAAAGTACATAACATTTTTTAAATTGTATTGAGTTGCTTGTTTTTAAACAAATGTCTCCACTACTGCAGTTAAATGAAACTGGTGCTAATTTTGTTTTCGCAGTCTTGTCTCGGTGCAATCAGGCTTTATCCAAGTTGAAAGAAAAATTACTGCTACCAAACCGTTTAATGATACACAACCGGATGATCGGACCTGACGAAAAGCATTTAGCGCCCAAGTATTGTTCACCACTGAAACGACAAGTAGCTGCGGAATTCAACTTCACGAAGGGGTCAACATCTCCAGCTCAGCAAACCAAACAACTCGTCGAGAGCATCGTTTCGACCCTCGGACTAGATAAAGTTGTCTCAAAATATAAGAAGAAGCTTCCCAAGGATATGAAGGATGCAGTAGTACAAACAACAAAACCTCAATGTGATATTTGCGAGATCCGAGAGTCTACTAAATACCATGATGTTGGCACTTCTACTGAGCCCGAATATTTTACCTCTACTGTTCATACACAAGTTGTGGAGCAAGATTTATTTAGTTCAAAGTCTATTTTTAATCCAAGTGGTAGTGTTGGAGAAGGAGCTGCTATTTCCATTGCACATCTGACTCCAGCGCAATTGGTATCCCAGTTGGCGGCACGAGCGAAGACCTTGAAGCAGCCACAGGAGTCTCCTCCACCAAACCAGTACCCTAGAAGACCGCCACCAAATTATGATTATGATAACAGAGGTGGCCAATATCACCACACTTACAATAATTATCGTTATTAAATGTTTCTTTTTTTTGGTATTTTCGTGTAAAAAATAACTTTGCAGTTATTGTAGTCACAGTAGATTTTTGTTTTGTGAATAAAATGGAGATTTTGTTCTAATACCGCACCTGTCTTTTCATTTACTTTTAGAACTGGGCTGTACGCAATTCCTCCATTTTATATAAAGTTAATGACGTTTTTGGTTTTGGTGTTAAAAATGAGAAATAGGTTTAAATACACAAAATATTATGAAGTAAGCAGTGTTTAACACTCCCGACTTCGTGTACTACGTAAGCCACAAACAGTGGAAAAGTCGTACACGAGGTCCCAGTAACTCCGTGCTACTTGCTGTTGTGACCTGAAGAGATGGGATAATTAACGCTACTGCTGCTGCCACTGCTTCTACAACGAGAACGAGATTGCAGAACTGCAGCAAAAGCAAGTTACGAGGTAGCGGTTACCAGATGGCGTATCCGAGGTTGAAGAAGCCGCTAAAATATCGTATAAAATTTATGTAAAAATAAATGTTTTTAATATTTATGTGACTTTTCACCATAATCGCATTTAAATTGTAATTAATATTACTTTTTCGTTGAAGAGTAACAAGATGATTTTTATTATTACGTAAAATTGAGGAGACTAAAGCCAATTCTCTTTATTCAGTAAATAAACTATTGATTTGTTGTGAAATAAACGATTTTTTTTAGAATGTAACGAACAGCCGTTTTGACTTATAACAAAAACGGCTTTGAGCTTTTACGTCGCACGTTAAAAGCGCAGTGGTAATAAAACAACATCTTTGTGAGAAATATATTATACATACACATTGAATACGTATGTCGTGTAAAGTCGGTCTGTAAATATTAGTGTTAAGTCTGCAACAATTTGATTGCAAGGGTTTTTTTTTCTAGCATATGGATATTTGAAAGGTGATGTGAACTAGTGTTCATAGGGAACTGTATTATCATAAAAATGTCGTGTAAGCGCTAATTATTCCTGTTTTATCATATTTTATAAATTTTACAGAATAACTTCAGCGCAATTTAATCATTGTAAGAATAATATTGTAAAAAATAGTTTCTTTTTAATTTGAAATTTTGGAGAATGGAAGCTTCCGTTTTTCTTTTTTTTTGTAAAATAAAGACTAAAAGAAGTCTTTAGCATATTATACTTATTTGTTATCTTACTAAACTAAATGCTTAATAAACCTTTACCAATATGTACAATAAATATTTATTCGTGATTAATTTTACATTCAACGGGGGGCTGCTGATTTTTGAAGAATTATTTCTTTAAAACATCGGAATTTATGGAGTATTTATTAAATATTAATTATTTAAGCATGTTCAACCATCCAAGTAGTCATCGAGCCATTTCTCAAGGTCCTCTGGTGATTCAAAAACTGGATTTTTCTTCGTTTCCACTGAAGATTCAGCAACTGAAATACATAAGTAAATATTAATAAATGTATTGTCTCAAGTCTTTTATTGTTTTCTTTTTGCCAGCTCTGTAAATTAAAAAACTTATTTACAGACAAACCAATATGACTATCATAAAATTATTTTTTAACTACAGAGTAAGTACGGATACGATTGCTCCCTCATTTCAGCTTTTCAACGCGTGCAGGTATGTCTGGCTTGAGAGGCGACACGGTAGTCTCCAACCAGATGCTTTGGAAAGTACCTGTACCGCATGGGCAGGGAACGAACGTATGTGTGCAACCACTGTGGCTGTTCACAGCAGTGTGCCGACCTCGCGACAGCTTTTGCTTTGGATAGAGATTCCGCTGCCTCGTTCTGCGAAGAAGTGATGTGTGCCAAAGGGAATGAGAGAGCTATTGCTCTCCCTTCCCGAAGAAGACGCAACAAGCGCCACAGAGCGCAAAACGACCTCCGGTCTCCATGAGCGCTTTCCTAAGGAGGCAAGGAAGTGCAGGCAGACTCGGTCTCTATCGAAGAGGACGCCAAGTATGCCGCGTTCACAGCGTTTAATACCTAGGATTTTTAGGTCACATCTGAGTGCGTTACCCCAGCAGGAAAGTGGCTCCTAGAGTGATATGACTGGAACGTATAATTAGTGCGTAATCTGCTGTGAATATGTAAAGCTTTCTGCCCATGCAGAATATTTCTCTCTCCGAAAATTCGTTTAGAATTTTCCTGCTAGAACAATGTTACTCCAGTAGAAATCGTTTTTTTCTAAACATGCACAAAATTTTAGAGCACATTCACAGTAGATTGCGTATACGTTCCACTCATATCACTCTAGGAATCACTTTCCTGCTGGGGTAACGCACACCACATCTGACGCCCAAACACCGTGTACGTACCGCTAACCCAGTCTTCCCCGCTAACCCAGTCTTCCCCGCTCACCTCTAAATAGGCTGGGAAAAGATTTTGATACTCTCAAGGGGGGAGATTTTGCTGCATCCTACTATTACACTAGTGAAATCACTAGCCGACATTGAGTAGACAAGTGTATACGGATAGTACACACTTGTCTACTCAATGTCGGCAAATCAAAGCAATATCCTTATTGCTACAAAAATTCTACTTAATTTCTAATGACAAGATAAGGTTCTATTTGATAAAATCTTGTCCAAGAGTCCATCAGCAGTTAGACGTCATAAATAGTATTTTTCATACCAAAATTAATCCTTTTGTTAATTTTTTTATGTTTTTGTAAAAATTTCTCATTTACAACTCAATGTCAAAAGTGCTGTTGAAATACTGCTTTCAAATGAACATAAATATAGTGCCACTTTTGGCTAAAACATGGATAACATTAAAATTAACAATTCTAGATTGTACATCTCGGAGAGCTTGGCTGGACAACCGTGTACAATGAACAATGGCCATGTATGACAGTCTCCTTAGAGCGGCAACGCCTCTATTCTTTATCTTTGAGGTTTGGTAGTGTTATAGGTTAGGTATATTGTTAAATAGTACGTATATTAAGAAATCTAAAATCTGTTTTTACATCACATCTGTATTTTATTAGTTATGTTTTCTTATTTTGTAATAATAGCTCTATGATTTTATCAAAGAAACAGAACTAATGCATCTAACGAATACCTATGTACTGATTTCATTAAAAAGGTTGATGAATCGTTACCTCAGGTTGGTTAGATTAGGTTTTTATAAAAATAATCAATAATTCAGCCCTTACCTTATAAAAAATAAAAAGTAGATGATTAATTTATAGTATTTTATTTTTAACGTACCTAATGGGGATTATTGAACTTTTTAGTTCTAATAGAATTTATCATGATGGGGATTAGTGAACTTTTTGGTTCACTAATGCCCATTAAATATTTTTTTTTGCGTCAACGGGGAATAGTGAACAAAAAGTTCAATAATCCCCATCGACGGGGAAAAGTGGAATAAGCCCTTTCAATCACAAACACAAAAAGAGGCTTGTAAGGTCTAAGACTTAATTTACTAAATGTAAACAACAAAGGCATAAGATATAAAGTCTCCTTGCAGCACACCAAACAGGTAGGTAAGTGATATTCTCTTGAAATATTTTTTATCAAATTAGTTGATATATAAACAAATGCTTACCTGGAGGCTCTTGATCTACTTTAGTGTCAACTGCAGCTGGAATCTTGCTTTCAATTGCTTCTATTACCTTCGTTTCATATATAGCTCTTTTCCTGGAATCAAGTGGAAAAATATCTTGAGCCTCTTTTTGGGAAACTGGTTTAATATCAGACATTTCAATATTTGGCGGTTCAAGTTTTTCAACAAAAGATTCGGCAGTTTTTTCAGTGTTTCTGAATATAAAGTCGTCATGTGCCATAATATCATCAAATTTGGAAGTATCCTCAGATTTTTTAAATGGCTTAGCTTCATTTGGCACATTTTGGATATTGAGAATATTTTGGTCTAAAATTTGATTACTATCAACAGTACTATCAGGGTCACTTTTTAGATCACTTTTTAAATCCAATTTAATATTAGTAGCTAAAGCAGGTTTATCTTCAAACAATGGAGGTTCTTTATTTTTCTTTTCACTTTTTATTTCAATTTCTATAAAGTCTTTAGTCGTGTTATCATTATTCTTCAAACCATCCTGAAGACTATTAAGTATTTTTTCTTGAACTACAGTTTCAGGCGTTGCATACGATTTATCATTAAAGTATTTTTGTTTAAATCTTGTGGATCTATTTCTCATATTCAACTTATCACTTTCACTAAACAAAGTCTCTTCAATATAATTTCTTTCGGAAAATGGTATAGTACAGAGAGCAATATTGAGATCTTCCATATTGATTTCGAAATACTTGTCATATTGCGATGGGCCTGTATTCATATCCCATGACTTTTCATGTTTAAATTGAAAATGTCCTCCAGCCGATAAAGATGCCTCTATAAGTTTCTGTAAGGTAAAATGGAATATTTGTTAATTACATTTTTTTTGAGAAATTAGAATTACAACAACATATATTTGTTTATACACACTTTAGATGTATGTCAATAGTTATGAACACATATTTCCTATTTGTCGCAATTAAATCTCTTAGTTCATTCTCATGTAATGCCAGTTCATTTTCAGAATGTGTTATATCTCTCTAACAGAAAGGAACGATTCTCCAACCAGGGGAAATAAATGCTTGGTAGCCAACATCAACCGTTCGGCCGTGGTCCACCAAAAATTCGTTTGTAGGTAGTTGTATTACATATAACCATTCGAAAACCGTTTTATATTTAAGAAGAAAGACCGCGATCTCCTCTTCGAGTTAGCAGAATAAGCTGAATGCCTGACCCTGTACTAGCATTCAGTTTATTCTGCCAACTCGTATTGTCAACTTCATAGTTTATGTTATGGGTACCTACTTTTATATATTATGAATGTATTATGTATTAATGACGTATATTATCTATCTATTTAAATATGTTAGTAATAGTGTGTATTCCTTGTGTTATATAAATAGGTATATCAACTTGTCGGGATGGGATTATTTTAACTTCTATGTATAAATAAATTCGAATAGATCAGCAAAAAGTCAAAGTTCAACACATCTTTGCACCTACCATTTAACATTTCTAGAAAATGTCCTGGGCATTAAGTCCGCCTTTGTACAAATGTGCATGAAGTTTTAAATAAATAAATACACACATGAAAAAAGTCTAAGCAACATGTATGTATGGTTTTGATCTTTTGAACGATATTTACTATTGTAATATATTTACCTATATTTCTTTTATAAATAATAACTTAGAATCCTTTGATGCATTAGTGACTAAAGCCCTACCGTAACATACGTAGTTTAAAATAAAGTTAAAACGAAATTAAACTTTCATGTTTTACAAAATTAAATAACGATATTTTTTTAATTATTTGGTAATTCAATACTAAGTGTGACCGTGTCTGTTGTTTAAAACTTGTCGGCAATGATTTTTCATTGAATTTATAAGATTGTTTATCTGATCCGGCGGCAATCGCTCCCAATGGAATTTTAACAAGTCTTTTAGTTGTTGGGTTGTCGCCACTCTGTCCAAGTCTCTAGAACCCGTCTCTGGAGCATGTCCCATGCAAGCTCGATGGGATTGAGGTCTGGCGATTGTGCAGGCCACGGCAATACCCGGATGTTTTCCATTGCCAAGTACTCTCTGGTCCTCCGAGCTGTGTGCGAACGCGCATTGTCATGCATCAGCGTGAAATCTGAGCCAAGACTTTGTGTAAATGGGTGAACATAAGGCCCGAGGACATCTTCAACGTAAGTTTCAGCGATCATATCTCGACACCCGGCAGCGTGTCAAGCCAAGTTGCAGCTACTTCTCACGGTTTGGTGGCTTACAACAACACCGCTTGAGAATTGTACCTTTAAACCTGCCTCCCGGGCGGTTAACATAGGCTAACGTCTTGCAGTCAGTTGTATGTATCGATCCTGTTGAGCAGTTGTACTCTTTACACGTCCTCCTCGGTGGTGCTCAGCAGGATCCCCTGTATTAACATAGCGCTGCCAAAGACGACAAATCACGCTCCTATTTCCACCAAAATGCTGACCGGATACCTAGGACTGATTTCTTCCCACTTGTAGTATTCCTACAGCTCTCTGCATTTCATCAGCAGTCAAACGGCGTCGCTCCATGCCATAAAAAATTACTTGCCACTCAATTTTTTTTAAAACTATACCTCAAAATGATAAAAGTGAGATAAATACCAAATTTATCAAGCAACGAAAACACATGAAATCGGGAAAAAACAATTAGCTTTTATTTTAAGGAATACAAAACACAATCGAAAAGTTTGTGTTTTTTAAATCAGCCAGTATATGTTTCCGAGAACAAAAAAGATTGTATACCAATCTACTTTGCTAAGGAAAAAATAAAATAATTTCTTTAATTAATCATTTTTGATTGCACAATGCAGGATAAGTAGTTACTACATAGATCGGTTAATTTTTGCTAGATGGCGCTGAAGTAGGTTTTTGCCTGTATGAAGCTGTGAAGTCTAGCTATTATTGTTATCACCTATTTACAAATACGTTGTAGTGTACATCGGTTTAAGATAGTGTTGCAAATGCGTGGTCGATATTATCAGTATTGCGACTTTTTTAAAGACAATTGAACTAGCCTGTCAATTTAAAAAAATATATATCCTGTCCACTGTTTCACAACTCATCAGGTATATTTTTGCTGTTTCAAATATAAACATTTATTCTAAATGAGAATGTACCTTGTGGAATGCAAGATTAGTAATTACTATGTAGATTGGCTAGTGTTTCCTAGCTGGCGCTGAAGTAGGATTTTTGCTGTATGTAGTTGTAAAGTGTAGCTATTATTCTTATCACCTATTTACAAATACCTTATAGTGTCCGGCATTTAACATGTTTGGCAATTTTTACTATGTCCTTTATACATACCTCATAATCAGCTCCTAAATTTTCTTGTTCATCGATACTGTCATAGCTTTCAATTGGCACTTCATATTTGGACCAATTGCTATGTATTTCTTTCTTCTTGTATTTGGCATTTTCTTCTTCAGTAATTTTAAGAATTTCATCTGTTTCCCTTTTTAAATTTTTATAGAATTCTGGAGGTGGACTTTCATAAACTGGCGGTTTTTGAGGGACTGTAACTGTTAAATTAATAGTATTGTTTTAGTACTGTTGATATAAAAGTATAAGTACATGTAAATCTGACTGAATATATGTATACTGGAATATCTGGAATCACTGGGTGGATTTGCAAAATCATTTTGCATTTTATAAAAACAAAAAGTTATTTAATTTTAATAATGATTTAATATACCCTAATCATTGAGAAAGGCTAGGCTATAACATCATCTTTTCTTAGGGTATCCCGGGTCCCTTGCAATAGACCCACTTGTGACGGAACACTGTGTGGTTTTAGTCTTTTCGATTCCGACATACCACCTCACCGTTAGCTCCGGTGAGGTGATGGCCCGTGGGGGTTTAAACACGAAAAAAAAAAAAAAAAAAAAAAAAAAGGCTATAACATCATCTTACCCTTAAAGCAGAGCGGTAGGCATAAAGATGATAATTATCCATTGTTTTCTTCTTTACAAAAAATAATTATTAGGTAATGGTAGTAAACTGTTATTGAGTAACACTTCCGGCCTCACATAATATGTAAACCATTATTTACAAAGTAGTTCAGGACAATATGTAGAACTTATTATTGTTTTATAATTGGTAATTTTATAATCAAGTAAATAGTTGATTCATATTTCTTTATACTTATAATATTTTATTGGCGCCTGCCGCTTGACAGCTTCCGGCGCAATAAACCTTTAAAGTTATATAATTCGATATTTTTAAATAATAATTGTACGTAAATAATCGACAGAATAATTAAGATAAACAATGTTTAATATTACCTATTAAGTTTGTATTAAAATAGATCAAGATGAATGTATAAATACCGGTGGTTAGCATATTTTGATGCATTTGTATTCTACCCGTCCTAACGTGTATTAAAGAGAATATATTATTTAGTGTGAATATAAAGTGTCTTAATTGTCGCCGCCACCCTGATAATCCTTCTACAAAACTTATGTGCTATAGAGAAATAAATATGTACAAAAGGTATATATGTGAAAACTGTCCATTAATCGTACAATTATGATATTTCCTAGTGAGAAAATCTTATTGACTTCAATTAGAATAAATCCTGCCGCAAAAGATTTATTGTATAAATTTTACTGAATTACTTTTGGCACACTGAGTCTGTCTATTCTTAAACTTCATTAAGTGTACACCACAAACTTTAATTTGATCATTCTTTGTATCTGTAAATACCATACCACCATAACTATAGGGAGTAGGTAATATTGTAAGTTCTACAGATATGCATTTAATTAACCATGCCTCCATTCAGAGTTACGGTTTTAAAAGTGGTACCTTTAGGGGCGCTCTTAGATTCTTCAGGTTTTTCTGGCTTTTGGTCTGCCTTGGCCTGTTGATGCCGCTGACGCGGCTTTCTCTGTTCCTTAGCGTTTCTTTTATCACTGGAAATATGACAATGCACTTCTACGTTACAAGTATTATTAATTTATTTTATATGTTGAGTAATTATAATTATACTAACTTTTTCTTTGAATCTTCAGGCATTTTAATAAAATTACTATAACTGTCAATAACTGATACTGAAACAGCTGGCTTGCAAAGTTGCGAACTTGCCAGAACTTGAGACATTTCAGCAGGGTTGCCACTGTTACTAGACGAGTGCGAGTGAATTATCGTATGTTCGAAAATTACCGTACCGGATGAAAAATTATCGTACAACTACCAGAACCGGGCGAAACGCGCTATTTCGCAAAACTAGAAATAGTGTAAGAATTTTAGGAAGTTGTGAAATCAGACAGAAATAAACAATCAAAATCATTCAACAAACATCAAATCAAATCAGACAAAAAAAACTTATTTACTATATTTTTTTATAAAAGAGTGGTATTATCGGAATCACTATATTTACTTCTACCTCTGCAGCAGCGCCAGAGCCGTTTTTGAATAAAGGACTGCTGAAGTTATTAGAAATATCATTTTTTCAGTTTGTTTAAAACCATAACAGCATTCTTTTGATTGGCTTTTTACGCATTGGGCTGAAAGTAGCGATGTGCCGAGTAGCGATGCCCGATACGTATCGATATTTTGGTGTATCGATACAACACCATGCGATATTTCGATATTTTGTATCGATACACATTAATACGATATGTGGAGATATCGTATCGCTTCTCGAGTACATCGTATCAAAAATATCGTATGACTTAACTCTCAAGTAATGGGAACACCCAAATACTCCGAAATATTTAATTCCGAATTTCGATGTTCCGATTTTCAAATGTCCGAATTTCATAACACCTAAGAATCATAATGTCTATTATTAAAAATCACGAATTTTATTTTACCGAAAGTCGATATTGCGATTTGTTAGTTTTCCGATTTTCATACGTTCGAAGAATCAAATTCTCGGAAGGTTCTCGGTCCGAAAAACTACATTCCGATTTTCAATACTTCGAATAAACTAAACCGTCAACATGTTGTGCCAAAAAATTTAGTAACAGAAACGAATCGCTGCAAAACCGACTTCACGCAGTCTTGTCTGCCCTACCCTAGAGTGTAATTTAAGCCCGCGTAGGCGCGGAGGGGTGGGGCGGCCCGCGAGCTGAGGAGCAGGTGGTTTCCACCGCACCTTCGGCTTACTGGCCGGCTTCGCCGGCCAGCCTCAGCCGCGGCGGTGAGCCTTGAAACCATCTGCGACGATAAGCTCGCGTGGGGCCGCCCAAACCCCGCAGCGCCGGAGCCGTGACAGAAACAATGCTTGCTGCATGCATGCCTGCTTGAATGCTGCATGCCTGCTTGCATGTTGCATGCCTGCTTGCATGCTGCATGCCTGCTTGCATGCTGCATGCCTACTTGCATGCTGCATGCCTGCATCATTTGTCTGTGAATCATTTGGGTTATGTTAAAATTATACCAGGAAAATAGGAAAACAAAAGATTTTTATTCAAAAGTAAACAATCATAGTTTTAAATGAGAACCAATACACTTTAAAAAATGTACTTCATCATATAGTTTTTTCTTTAAAATTATTTTATTTATCCTTTCTTCTTTTGCTATATACTTTCTTCGTTTCGGTTTATGTTTTATGTATTTTAAATAATCGGTATTCGTATTTTTGATGTTTCGAATTATCATTAAACGTTAGGAATATTAAAATGTAGGATTTATAAAAATAGGAGTAATGATAAGTCGGAGTTCTTATATTCGGAATTTTGAACCATTCGGAATTATGAATACCGGTATTTTGAAATTCGTGTTTGTGACTTTCGGAATAAAGTTTTTCGTATTTATGTAGTGTACCCCTCAAGTAATACATAGTTGTTCAATCAAATGTTTAAAAAGAAATAAGCTGAATAAGTACATTTTGAGACTTGAATCTTTGTTATGATTATAATAAATTACAACCACGATTGAAAATATTATAAACAAACTTCTTTTAATAGTGCCGCCTATGGCAGGCTGTATTTTGTAATATGATGTGGGTAGACTGTAAATAATTTGTTGACGTTAGTTTTGAATATCGGTAGATACCTTCAAAAAGTAATAAGTTATTTCTGTTAGCACTGTGTGATTACGATTAGTTCATTCGAAGCGTCTCCAAATTTAATTCTACTGCTACTATAATGGCTCCACCTATCAAATCTAGTGTTTGATCTTTTTTTATTAAGAGTGAAACAAGTGCGAAATGCAAGTTGTGATTGGCAAATGTGACAACAGAAGGCAATACTACCAACTTGAAAATCCATTTAAAAAGACACCATAATGAGGTTTTAGTGAGTGAACAGACACGACCAATTCTTCAAAAAGTAAGTTCTTGTTTACTTTTACTAATCAAAGTGTACCTATTAAGTATTATAGAAAAGGGTTGGGTTAGGAAATGTGGATGCAAGCACCTCTGCCTACCCCTTCAGGGATATACAGGGGTGAGTATTTGTTATGTTATGTTAAAAAAATCGAAACACTTGTGCAGTTTTTGCTTTGGTGACGTACCTATTAATTGAAATATTCTCTTTTTTTTTAAGTTTAATGGTAATATGCCGAAATTGACGTGTTTCGATAAGAAATAAAATAAAAAATATTGAGTTTTTATAAATTTCCACTATACGGCCAAATCAGATACAGTTACTTATCAATTAATCATTCTCTTCATATAACTTATTTCAACAGCCAGGCGCCATAATTATTATTATAATTCATACAGGGTGTAATAATAAATGATGTAATACAGTTTGACTGGACGACGATTGATTTAATTTGAGAATATACATAGTGCAAATATTAAATAGTGCAAAATGTAATTTGGAATTGCTGATCATGAGGTTGTGGGTTCGATACCCGCACATAGCGAATATTTGTGTGATGAACATTTGTATTTGCCTTGAGACAAAGAATATTCTTCGATTCCAATAAATTCATATTTAATTAATTATTTTTAGGCTCATGAATCTCATGTCCAAGAACAGCCTGCTGAAAATGCTGATCCTGTCGCATCTACGAGTAAGGCAAGTGATGTTTCGGAAATCGATTCATTTATCAGTGAATCTGCTATAACCTCGATGCCACGAAAACGAGATACACAGCGTCAGCCACGAATAGACGATGCTATTTCTAATATTGTTGCATATAAAAAGGTGGTTTTCAAGAAGGTAAATTAACAAACTCCATAATAAATTTTGTAACTGTGAATGACTTGCCTTTGAGTACAACGGAACGTCGAAGAAACCACGGGTTTAGACACTGTTATTAGTAAAGTCAAAAGTACTCGTATTGTAACATTTTTCAAGCATAGTGTATCTGTTCATGACGAACTGGTCAAAATTCAAAAAAATTGCCATATGATCCCAAAGATATTAGTACAGGAAGTAGCCACAAGGTGGAATTTGAAATTATATATGCTTCAGCGTTTGATTGAATTAAGCAATTATATCGGTACTATTCTTTTACAAACACCTAAAGCCTATACAATGTTAAGTGGGACATAAATAGCAATCGTTAAAGAAATCATTAATATTATGATTCCAATTGAACATGTTTTAAAAGAAATATGTGGACAGGAATACGTGACGAGTAGCATTGTGATACCATTAATAGCATGCATGACTAAGGCAATTGAATCCGCAAATATAGAAGAAACTTCAGACATAGGCTCTGAATTGAAGGCGAAAACACTTAGTGAAATTAAGAAACGTTTCAAAAACGTTGAAAAAGTTCATCTGCTAGCTATTTCTACCATATTAGACCCAAGATTTAAAAAAATATACTTTGCTGATGCTCTGTCATGTGCCAAGGCAATAAGTGATATAACCGATATATTAAAAAGTACTGTTCAATCCAGTTCGACATCAACAACTATTGAAAATATTGGAGAAACGGATATTTCGTCAAACCAAGGCATATGGCAGTTTCACAACCAATTGGTGACTGAATGTTACCAAAGATTACCTACACAACAAGGGATGGATGATATATTGAAACAATATCTCCGAGAACCATTGTTGGATCGAAAATCAGATCCTTTTATATACTGGTCAACAAGGACTGCAGCTTGGCCAGATCTTACAAATTTAGCATTAAAGTATTTGTCAGCAGTCGCAACATCAGTGCCGTCAGAGCGATTGTTTTCTTCAGCTAATAATACGCTTACAGAAAATCGCAATAGGTTGGATCCGCAACGATCATCAAAATTATTATTCCTTAAAAGTTTAGATGAAAAATTTTGGCAATTATAATTTTATACTATATAGATATAGTATAAAATTACAATTGTGATTTTCTGTAAGTAACTGTACAAAAAAAAAACTAGTGTGACGAATATTAAAATTATATTTATACTGTAAATAAATTAAAGTTTGAATTTTTGATACGATATTAATACGATATTAACAATATCGATACAAAGCCATACGATAATATCGTGTATCGATACATTCAGTTACGATACATTACGATGCGAAATATCGATACAAAGTCAAATATCGGGCATCGCTAGTGCCGAGTACGGCTTGACTTGAGTCAGACTCGACTCCTGCTGTGTACTCGCCTACTCGAACACCAATTTATTTTGATTCGAGTACGCCGGACTCGATTCTGGTGTTCGAGTCAGGAAGAATTGATTTTGTACTCGCTGACTTGATTCTATTATGCGCGTCCAACTGACTCGAACCTAGTATTCGAGTTAGGTTGACTTGCTCGTTCTCGATCTCTGTTTACTGCAATGAAGTGACGCCTAATAATATAAATTTGAACCTGCAACTTTTTGTTTTGTGTCAGTAACATGTTACTGTGAGTGAATTTCATTGTTTGTTAGTACTAGTAGTGAAGTGATTTTATTGTAATTAAAAAGACTCGCAAAGTTTATAAAAAACTAATAGAACAAATATCTAATAACTAATAGTAATAAAACGAATAGAACTTGATCTCATTTTGGGTTCCTAGATACCTCCTTAGTATGTTCTATGTTTTTTTGTAATGTTTAAAAATATTTTCATTAAAATTTTTTGATTTATTATCGTTGCGTCACTATGCTAAACCTACATGCTGTTTGAAGTTTACTCTTTTTCAATTTTGCCTTTTTATTCTAAAATCGGTAACCCACTCGAGTTTTGAACTCCAATTTCTAAACTCGAGTTCTGAACTCGTGTCCTAGACTCGTGTCAACATTCAAATACCAACCATAGAACTCGAGTACTGGGCTCGAATCGCAGAATCGAGTCATTATTCGAATACCGGATAAACCGACTCGAGTCGACTCGATCCACCAAAACAGCGACTCAGCACATCACTAGCTGAAAGTAAGAAAGTATTAAAGCCAGACATTTATTTTGTATTTTTAGACGATTTTAAGGCACTGGATACTAGTCTTTTCACTCCACTTCGGAGGAGGGTCGGAAATTATCGTACTCTGGCGTACGATAATACATAATTATTGTATCGTACATCGTACCAGTGTCGAAATAATCATACATGTGCGATAATTATCCTACGTCTGGCATCGCTGCACTTCAGCTGGTTTGACACTTGACAATTTGACATTTATTTTAAACAATATATACGTCTCTATAAGTGATCTATAGTCAGCGTCAACGTACGTCAATGAATCAATCTGAATAAATAAAAATCAATGTTTGTATGTTTGTCCTCTATGCGTTCCGATACCATTGATCAGATTGTGAAGAAACTATGGTAGGGTGTTCTGGGGACGCCCACGATAGTTCCTGGCCCAAAAAATCTACATAAAAAAAATGGCATTGCAACGCATGCCGGGTGCAGCTAGTAATAAATAAAATGATAGCAATTACTGTCTATATTTTCACGATGCGTTAAGGGAGCAATATTTTTAAATTACCAAAATGCATAATAACTCATATGGCAGTCAGTGATTAACGTGTACGGCCTATTTGTAGGCTCATTAGCACTGGGTAGCTCTCTAACACTAGGTACCATGTTACAACTAGAGATCGGTGAAACCAAACTTGTCAGCTTAATAATATTGTCCCACCTAGTATTTTATAAATAGTTAAGGAAAAGAGAATTATGTGGATTAAGCGAACGTATACCATAAAATATTCAGCATTTAGAATATAGGCTTAAACTTAAAGTCAAAGTCACTTATTAACTTTGTAGTGGCATTATTTATGTAGATTTGTTGAAGTCGGGAACAAAAAAGGGATAGAGCGCTGGATCTTCTTAGTGTTTTAAGTAATTTCAGCAACTCACGTGATACAGCAGTATCATGGCACGACCGCGACGTGCTTAAAAAATGGGATGGAGCAAAGCTTCTAAAACACATTTCTTCAAACATCAAAGGTATATCGATTTTCTAAAGCAGATAATATGATATTATACTGTCTAGTCTGTTGCCATGGTCACGCATTAAACCCTTATGTTTGGCAGGTACATTATTAGTGTAAAGTATTGGCATAGGATTACAATATTTTTGATTAGGTTATTGTAAAGAGTTGGACGGATAACATATTTCTACAGTGACATCGGTTCACGACAGCGATCGATCGAACGATTTAGGTTGAAGATGTGATATTCAACAGAGGCGGTGATAGCCAACGTGAGGGCCTCGTGAGTCGATTTATTAAACACGATTTTTTGTCACGAGCCTTGAATGGTTTCATAGTTGAAATAAACGTTTCTAGTACATAATTGAAAAATAAAGCTCGTATAACGGTGCTACCAGGTTTTTTTGGATTAACACTACACTAATATTATAAAACTATAGTTTAGGAAGTACCAGTCCTCTAAACAATATTAATAATTATATATATATAATTTATTGGATGATCCACTTATGAAAGAAACTTATGGTCATTTTGGTGGCATGGCCAGCGCCATCTACCGAAAAGAAGCCAAACTACTAAATAACTACCGATGGCGATTTTTGCGGTTATCCGGTTAGTCCCACCTGTAGGTACCTAGGCGGGTTTGCATTAGGGCCACCCGATTAACCGGATAACGGACAGATTTCGGAACTCATTTTTATAGTTATAAATCCAGTTTTTTTAACTACATATTTCAGTTTTTACTGAACTCACACAAAAACATATTTCTGGATTTATAAATGAAACAGTAACTGCAATAAAATACTTAATTTCTTGTAATACCTATGTATATTGTACCCACGTGATCCATGACTTTCTCCCTTTATATAATATGCACCATTGAAACATGAAATGTAGATCCTTTCATATTCATTTTTACATCAGATTGATACTTTTTTAAGTCTGGAAATCCGCAAGAGAAAATCTCTTAAATCTCAATCTTCGAAAATCTCTTAAATCAAATCTCAAATCTTTAAAGTGTGAGTAGGCATCATTTCAACATAAATAACTATGTAGAAACTAAACATGTATGCTATAACTCAAAATTAGTTTTTATAAAATTTGATAGTTTATGTTAATAAGGTCCATACTCAAGACTTACAAGGTTTATTTAAGTATTTATTTTTTTTAGTTCTTTTCGTCAGTTTAATTTTTCGTTAAAAAGTTTTTTTATTTATGATTTTTTTAAGCTTGCGTCATCTTTTATTACTCTGACAACTACTTTCTTTTAATATATTTAATACTAAATACTTCAAAAAGCTATCAAATTTATTTTCTGCAAAGCATATTAAGTAGTTTCTGTCACTAAAACTACAGTTTTTATATCTAACTTCTGATTGTTTAGGAATGGTATAGTTTCCATCATCAGCTCAGATTCATAATGTGATGATTCCTAAACGCAAATACCTGATTAAGTTGTGAAAAGTAAACAGAAACACTTTTCGTTTCTACAATTTTCGAAGGTATCTCTCAATTTTATCAGGATCCCATCATCAGATCCTGACTTCCTTGACATGGTACCACCCTTGAGTTATACCCTACCTAACATATAGGTACATAATTATATTATGGAACTAATGATGCAAGCTCAAAATTCTCTTTCAAATGAATATGGTACCAAAAATCCTTTGAATACGAAAATCGGTTGACGGCTGAAGAAGGCATGGAACAAGCAATGAAAGGGTCGCTGGATTGTATTGGGTATGAAATGAGTGAAAGATTTACTCGTTTTCATGAAATAATGCCAGGTTTGGATTTTTTCCAAATGTTAAAACACTGTTACGGCACTAACGACTGTGATCATTTAAAAAAAACGTAAAGAATTTGGAAATTTCTGTGGTTAAAAATAGTTGAAATATTGGATATTCGAATACATAAAACAAGGTACAGAGATGTAAGCGTATTTCCAAATCTGCGCATTTGCATTAAATTCTACTCACAATTACGGTATCCCTAGCAAGTTCTGAGCGATCTTTCAGTAAGTTAAAACTAAGACCTTATTTTTATTATATGAGGGCTAGAATGCGTCAAGAAAGGAAGGTTATAAGACCTAGTTTTTAGCTCAGAGCGAGCGTAGCTCTCAGCGTAAAGGGAGAAGAAACGAAAAAAAAACTGATTTCAAAAACATCATCATAGAATATATAATAATTAAAACTTTTGTATAATTTATGACTGTTTAATTTAGTGCATCTGTTTTGTTATGTTGAGATCAACGAGATTATATGTACGTAGTACTTAATATCTCGATGGTTGAGATATATTTTGACGCGTGCCCTAATAGGCACCGCTGCAGCGGTGCCAGCGCGCTGGCAGCAAGTTAACATACCTTTATAATGAAAATCGAAATCTGCATTAATGGCAAATTGTACAGTGGTAGGTATCTAATTGTTACTTGTAGACACAAAAAATAATACCATCGCTAGTTCAATAACGTCAATAACACTTTCGTATTAAATTTAATCCAATGTATTACCTAATACCTACTACATTATGTGTATGATGATGATACTATTATGTATACTGTGATGAAGATCCTAGGTTTTTCAGGCCGTGTCAGGTCTTGGCCTATTTTATTATTTGAAACGTATAGGCCTTAGATTATATATAGGTCCTATATATAATCTAAGGTATAGGCATATTGGAACCTACCCTTAATATCATTGCAATATCAATTTAAAAATTAATAAGTAGGTAGGTACCTACTATATGCACACAAAGCATAATGTTATAGCAAGGAGTGGGCGAGTGAGATGACTTTTTTTGTACAACGAGTTCTCGTCGAACCTCATTCAAGCTACCCATAATCTGTTCGTAGCGCTCCCTACAAGTATGTAAAGTACCTACCTATTTTTTAACACAGGGGTTCATAACGCTCACACATGCATGTATATGTATACTACAAGGACGATGCCAGTATTTGGAAACAAGGAAGGAAGGCCCGGTGCGGGCGGGATAGGGTGACGCACCGCGCATGCGCCACACAAAAGGGCGGCTGCGCGCAGTCGCCACGCGCCTGTCCTCATAACAACATGGCGCGCTATTACCGCGTCCCTCAAGGACACATCTGACATCCCCGCGGTAAAAAAATACAAACCGGCTGTCAATGATTGACACAATCCGGGCTCAAAAAATATTTTTAGTGAATCTTGTGTGTTATAAGTGTTGAGTGAACTCGGTGTGTGTTTACTAAATTGGAATACCGGCTCTCCGCACTCCCCAATTGTTTCAGCAAGGTGGGTATGTAAAACAATAATAAAGAGGATGATTAATTTCATTTATAATGGTCCATTGAAGAGTTGTTTACATTGTGTGTCATCTGTATTTATTTTCGGTTACAAAGGTACAGTAACAGCGGCAATAAACGCCAATAAAAACACACCTTTCACGACCTACCCCATAAAGTTTCGACCCCTCCACTGCTGATGTCTAGTTGGTTTTCTCATTTCTAATCACATCCCCATTTTCAGTTTCATTTTATATAAACTGACTGTGGTAACCGTTTTTTTACTTTTTAAATATTATTTTTATTTATTATGACGACGAAGCGTAATAAACTACAGATTAACATACACAATAATCATAGTAGTCAAATTGTGTTATTTAAGTACCTAACCATAATGTTTTCTGCACATATTTAGAAACACCAGGTAACCCTAAGTACATATTATTATTGTTGAATTATAATTATTCAACACCAGCACTATACCTATATCTGTAGGTACAGGTGCCTATATATGTTAGCTATCAACAGTTTCGCATTGCATAATTTCCTTCCTCATCAAAACGTTCACCTAATTCCAATCATTATTCAGCAGAAATGTACTTGTTTTTTAATAGTGCATCATTTCATTTCATTTTAGAGCAGCAAGTAAATTTGACAAGTACAATATACTCATTTGAAATAATATTTATATATTTACTAGCAACCCGCCCCGGCTTCGCACGGTTACAAATTATACACCAAAACCTGCCTCATGAATCACTCTGTCTATTAGTGAAAACCGCATGAAAATCCGTTCAGTAGTTTTTCAGTTTATCGTTTATTTTGTGAGGAAGTGATGTCCGCTAAAGAAGCGGCGGAAAGGGAACGGGAGAGGACTAGTAGTCTCCCGTCCCGAAGAAGAGGCATCAGGCGCCGGAGAGTGCAGAATGATCTCCAGCCTCCATGAGCGCTGGCCTGGGGGTAACGGGTGAAGCTGCCCGTTATGCACGCAATGGTGTGGCTGCCTTCTGTTTGAGGCGGCCAAAGTCTACCAGTGTTCTCTGGACTTCTTTCCTAGGATATACCCGGGCTCTTTGCAATAGACCCACTTGTGACGTAACACCGTGTGGTTTTAGTCGGTTCGATTCCGACATACCACTTCAGCAGTAGCCACGGTGAGGTGATGACCCGTGAGGGTTTCCACACGAAAAAAAAGAGCCATTATTTATTTATAATTTTCTAGTATGATATTTTCGCTTCAAATTACAGCAACAACGAAAATACCACAAATAGGAAATCATTTAACTGTTTAGCAGTCAGACAGTTAAAAGTCACGCAATATTAATGTTTCTAAAAATATTATATTAAATAAAAAATAAAAATTTTGTGCGTAGGTATTTTCCATACTATCAGTCACGCTGTATAATGATTGCAACATATACTTAGGTATTTTAACAAATTGGCATAATTTATCGGTTAATCTCAATTCTCTGTGTCTTTTCTCATAATGAATACCGGGCAGTAATTGTGTTGTTTGAAATTCTAACCGCGAAACGTATGACGGACTCGAGGATACTAATGATATGGTAGCGGGATTCTTAACTAACTTTACATAATCAGTTGGTAACAGTCGCATGGCTAAAGATTTCATAATAAAGTCATTGAATACCTATATCAAATGGTGCGCCACGGACACGGTTCGCATTCTATTTTTCCTTAAACTGAATTGATAGAAACTGAAATCATTGATTCGCAATAATTTTGCAATTTCTATACATGCTGCTGGCTTACATATCGTTGTTTTATTATAACAAGTACCTCCGCCTTGGGCAGGTTATTCAGCTCGGTAGAAACAACTTTGAGAAACAAATCACCAGAATAATAATAATAATAACTTGACACATCTCACACGAGGCCGTCTAATCCCAAACTAGGCAGAGCCTGTACTATGGTAACCAGATTGCTGATAAACATATTTATATATTTCTAAATACATACATATTATAGATATATTAAACCCATGCACCGAACAAATGATCATGCTCATCACACAACTATTTGTCCTGGGTGGGAATCGAATCCACGACCTCGGGCTTAGCAGTCAGGATCACTAACCACTACACCAACAGTTAGGTTGGGCAGCATTTCGCAAACTACGTCGAGTTTTCTCATCGCCTTTGCCGCAATGCCTCGAAACGAAGGACTTCAATCAGCCTGTTATGACATACGGTGGCGAGACGTGGACACTAACTGTGGGGCTAGTCTACAAACTAAAAGCCGTCCGGGGCTATGGACTGGCCACCAAACATGGTCGTTGGAGCAAACGGAACTTAGAGTGGAGAACGTGAACGGAAAGTAGGATGCCCCCCAGTCAGATGAACTGACGACCTGAGGAAGGTAACTGAGCTGGATTAGATACGGGAGGCGGAGAACCGGGTGCTATGGCGCACATTGTTAGAGGTCTATGTACAGCAGTGTACTGCGGTGGGCTGATTGATTGAAGTACCTCGATAGTCTCCTAGTTACGTATTGAATGCGATAACAATATTTTAGACACTACTGTACTATAAATTATATTCTACTTCCTCCCCAACCGATTTCTGCTATGGTGACTGCTACTAATTATTAGCAGAGGAGCTAGGATGATCAGCTCCCGCATATGTACCTGGTAGTCGAAATTCGACTGTAATCATAATTATTACTTTATTTAAAAAAAACTTTTTTAATATTTTTTTATTGATAGCATTAAAGTTCGTCAACACTAAACAAAAACAAAAAGAAAGTTAAGAAAATCTAATTTAAAAGTTAAATATTTCAAAGTTTTAAAAATCCAAACACGTTACGTTATCCTTATAATTACTCGATTGCCTCCTAAACGTCTGTATTAACCGAAAGATAAATAAAGATCTGACGGATTCCATTTCCTTTATAATAGGAAATAGGGTACCAAAGAAATTATAGATAGTGCCGTATGTAAGCAATCTGCTGCACATCCGTTTATTCAGCTAAATCAACCCCACCCGAAGTGGCTGCAACTTTAGTGCGCTGTCATAATATTTAGTCCACTACAAATAAAGGCATTTATGCTCTTTAGAAGGTTTAGATTCGTTATTAAACGCATTGTGTGGTCCTGTCCTGACGCTATTTACCATTGTTTCACTATGTTAAATTTATGTATAGTTGTTTTGGTCTACTGTGACGATTTTGTTTAAAAAACATTCATTGTTCGTTATGTGTGTGACCTTAATGTTACTCAGAATTCGTATCAAGTATTAGCATTCTTCTATTAGGAACTTTCAATACCTATCAAAACCTTCACATATGGAACACGATTGAAGAAACCTTTTAGATTATTTTTACATCCAATAGATTCAGTCTCCGTTCCCACACAATTCTAAGGATGTGCGAAGTAGCCATCTGACACGATATTAAATTAACACGGTTAATATTAATTGTCTTTGGCAATGAACTTTGTGATCTACATTTACGTCGTGTATCTTTTAAATTGACGATAAAATATTTACGTTTTCAGAATAGGTCGGTTACCTTCATAGAAAGTTTTTACTTCATCTAGTTAACTATTGAAGTTTATATGGTAGCCACTTCTACGATTTTCGCCGCACAGGACATTTATAGGCTTGGAAGAATGCCAACCAAAACAAGAACAACTTACATAAGGGCTTCTTAGAGAGGTTAGTCCTCGATGTTCGGTTTGCACGTATTGGGAATTACTCACAGAGCTTTTATTTTCTGCCTACAACACAATGATTCAGCGCTGAGGACTTTTATTTCATCTTGTTGCTCTGACCTTTGTGCTAACTTAGCGTGTATCGCAGAGCTCTCCCATAAAAATGTATTAAATATCGCCGCACGGGCCCGGTTCGCGAGGTCTTTGAACCCCCGAATTCCCCTCAGATGTTTATGCCACCGCTATATTTAGAACTGCACATTCATACCAAATCGGGACCGGGTGTTGTTTTAAATCTAGGAATTACAAATATTTTGAACGGTTAATGGTCTTTACTCGCTCAGACAACTTGTTTTTAAAACCCAGGTTACTAAGGTTTTGGAACTATTCACACTCCCAAAGTTTTTGGTAAATAATATAATTTAAAGCTTTAAAGAAAACAGATAACAGTAAAAAAGTAAATGAAAAGATGCAAAAGAAAACTACAGACAAGAAAACGAGTTCTAGAAAATCTAATTTTCAACCCAGCTTTTTCAAAGAAGCAAGGAATCCTTCCCATTACCAAACCGTTTTTCTCTCGCGACGAAGATCTGTCACAACCAGGCCCTCTCATGTTTTTATAACATATTAACATACATAGTTCTATGTATTTATAATATTGTGCACACATGTTTAGTGATGCAGACCCTAAAACAATAATACATAAATTTTTATTATCAAGTCACGATCTTTGGGCACGATTCACATTAAAAGTTCCGCAGTTTGTGGCCCATTTCAGTTAATTATCGAATTTCTTTGTGAAAAATCTCTTTCCAAATAAGTGAAAACAATGGTTGGTAATTATGCAGTAACTGTTAGCAAAATTACTTTCGTTCGCTTATGCTCCACGTAAGGATGTACGGAGCAAGTTTTTGCTATGTGATTCTACATATAAAATGACCTGTCCGTTCGTGATTGAATTCAAATCTTTTTACTGTAGGATTTGCAATTTCCTTTGCGAGGCCCATCGTGAGATGAATTTATTAATCCTCAGATGTAATTCAATTGGTATTGTTTCACTTCGTTGAAATGTGTTTTGTTTATTTTAGATAGGTATGTGAGTTTTTGTTATATTTTGTTATATCATGTCATCGCGTATCGAGAAATAGAATAAAAATTATAAAGTCACGATTGTGATAGTTATAATGATAATAATTACAAATTTTTATCTTTGGTTACATAGTCCGCTACATCAACAATTTTTTTTTTTTTAAAAGACTACTCCCGCATTAGGAATTACTCCTGTGTCGCGGGGGACTTTACAAACATACAAACAACGGACACAAAGACTTTGACTTTGACTTTGACTGGCCTGTTGGTCTAGTGGTTAGTGACCCTGACCGCTATGCTTATAGGTCGTGGGTTCGATTCCCACCTGAGTCTGGGTGTTCTTTGTGTCCGTTATTTCTATGTTTGTAAAGTCCCCCGCGACACAGGAGTAATTCCTAATGCGGGAGTTGTCTTTTTTTAAATAATAATAATAATAAAGAACACCCAGACTCGGATGGGAATCGAACCCACGACCTATGGCATAGCAGTCAGGGTCACTAACCATTAGGCCAACAGGCCAGTCATTTATATCCAAATATTAATATGGAACTGCTCCGCTCTTATTGGCCGTAGCGCGATGTTATATAACCTATAACCTTCCTCGATAAATGGGCCATCCAACACTAAAATAATTTTTGAATTCGAACCAGTAGTTCCTGAGATTAGCGCGTTCAAGCAAACAAACAAACAAACTCTTCAGCTTGATAATATTAGTATGGATTTTTTTAAACCACACAAACACAAACCAAAAAATCCATACTAATATTTAGTATGGATTTTTTTAAACCACACAAACACAAACCAAAACCATGCATTACATAAATAAACCTAATGAAAGCGCGGCGCAGTATGCTAGTTTACGTCAAACTTGATTACAACGAATGTAGGTACCAACAAAAAAGTAAGATGACACCTCGGATAGAGTTGTTGGTAAATCAAAAAATTGCAAAGTCTAGGTGTGGTGCTCCATTAGGAAGTACTTTGTTTTATGAAAGTCTTGATCTGGATGAAGATGACGTATTGTTTCTTCCTACATGGCAAGTAATAAGAACCTAGAGAGGCGAGTGTATGGGTAGTGTCTCATTTCAACATCGACGTGCAGATCAATTTACCTACCACATACCCCATCTCTTTTACGTGTGTCCATTAAAAAGGGATAGAAACAGAATGCAGATTGCTTTTTAAGCAAGGAAGTATTTACGTATTGAAGTTTTTGAATCTGTGCACGTATGGTGGCCTTTTTGTGTTTCCGTTGAGGATCTGTCATCGATTTTTTTGAATCGGTGTTCTGATATAGCCACATTTCAATATGCCTTCGGCTCCGTATTATTTTTACAAATAAAGTCATAGTAGGTAATACCGAAATGAATTTCTTGAACTGTATTCAATATTTTCTATGTTCTTATAGTAAGTATCGAACTTACTATAAGAAGTATTCACAAAAAAGATTAGAAAGTATTTTTTTTAATTTCAGATACTAAACTGTTATTGTAGACTATTTATCATAAATTGTTAATCACATTAAGAATTTTTCGCATATGTAATAGTATCATATTCGTATTTGGTCTAAGAGTATCATATTATTCTAAAGTGTTCTTGGCTATAAAAAAAAATATTAGGTTGCTTTTTTATTCTCAATATTCAAACGCTCTGACACCTTCAGTTCCCTATTTCATTTCATTCATTATGTTTATTACAAATGTGGTCATCGATTTTCTATCAAAACTCTGCTGAAGTAGTTCCATCCTTCTTTTCGTCAAATAGTTAGAATATTAATACAATTGAAAGACACGAGTGAATCATAATTAATTTCTTTCGTCTTATGAAATTCAACTAAAACACATGTATGTCGTTTTAATATAAATGTTTAATGGGATGCCTGATATCGGTAAATTTTCGTCCTGATTGAAATATAAAGACATGCCTTGAAAATCAGCACTTCAAATCCTGGCAGTATCGCCCTTTCGACTTACAGCATTTTTCTAACAAGCGTTCGAATTGTTCGCGATGTGGTTTGCATGAGCATACTTTACAACAAATAAGTTCATATTAGTTCATATCTGTTCGTGGGAGAGCCATGTTTCGGCACGTATAGACCGACTCGACCGGAGTGATACCACGGCCTCACAGAAAACCGGCAGTGAAGCAATGTTGCATTGCTTTTCGCCGCGTGAGTGAGGTTACTGGAGACCCTAACCCTTCCCTCTTCCCCTCTTCCCACTCTTCCCTTCTCTCCCCTTTTCCCCTACTCCCACCTTAAAATCTGGCAATGCACTTGTGACTCTTGAGTTGCAGTTGCATATGGGTGGCGGCAGTCATTTACCATCAGGTCCCCGTCTGCTCGTTTACCCCCTATACCATAAAAAACTATGATTTTTATTTAATTTCTACCGTTGACATATATATTAAAATGTGTCAGTGACATCTTGTCGCTGAATTTTACAGCTGTTCCAACCTCCATCCAACCAACTAAACAATTTTTTTAATGGTTAATAATATGGCACTACTAAGTCTAGGTCTGATTAGGCTGGAAGGCGGCCGTAGAAATTCCTCAAATACACTACATGCAAATTATCGTATAGTGCTTGAAATCGTTGGATTTGTCCCAAGTACGGTACCTAACCGTAGATGGCGTAGATTTGTATACTTGGTGGTGTCTAGGATTTGAAAACAGCCGAAGAATTTATTAAGTTTTTACTAAGTCAAATACTTGTTTAAATAAATCTAATTAGTTGTTTTTAGGGTTCCGTTCCTCGAAAGGGAAAAAATGATCCCTTATAAGGATCACGTTGTTGTCCATCTGTCTATCTGTAAAGACATTATTTCTCAGGAACCCGTGAAGGCATCAAGTTGAAAAAAATACTTATGTATGCGATCCGTTGAAACTGTAAAATCAAGCTTTCAAGCAAGCGAAGTCTACGCAATCAAAAGATATAGCCATTTAAGCTTTAGATTTGAACAAATTTAAACATTTCGCAGGTAAATCAAAACTTATAGGGTACCTAAGTACTTCCCATGGGCCTAGAATCATGAAATTTTGGTAAGAAGCGAGGTCCCACAGCACAAGTAAGGGAAAAAATCCGAAAGTCGTTAATTTGTAGTCATATCACATTAAAAAAAATGTGATTACAAACACATATATTTTGCGGTTGGAAAGTTGACTTTGCCGTATATCGATGTATAAAAAAAACGGGCAAAAATATTGGAGAATTAATCTCCGTTTTTTTCTTTTTTCTTGTTGTTTTCAATGAAATTTAATAAAACTTGTCAATTATGCTTGCCTGCATTATGATCTAATTAGGTGTAAGTAATTACATAATAGTTCACTTTGAACACGAATTGTGAAGTTATTGCGAGTACTGAATAGTGTTGTTTTACTAGCGCGTGCTATTGTAATGACTGCAGCTGTTCAATCGATACGTAATGCGGTAGTTTAGTACTCACGATTCAAGTTAGACATTATTTTAGCACTAGGGCAACTATGATAACAGACTCATGTTGGCTTTATCTGTCCCTAACTCCTTATAGAGTTTGCTTCTTAAATAGCAAAGTCGGACCAAACGTGAGAACGACGTAAAGGGTAAACCTTAATAAAAAAAATAAGGCAATGCCAGCTTATGATTAAGTTGGCATTGTCACATAAATTTTCGGCACGGAGAGCAAAAGTGATTGATTTTAAATGTGTTGCTAATTAGTTGCTAACGTTTTGACTGCAACTCAAAATCAAAAGTATTAAACACAAAACTTTATTTGGGGGGTTCCACAAATGTGACCACCTGTGACAAGGACTGGGGTGCAAAAATCATGAAATTCGTGTGACGTCGGTAATTTATGGATATCCCCTAAAGGATTTTTCAACAAGAACTTTGTTTTTCAAATAAAAATAAAACAAAGAATTTATAATAATATAGAAAGAGTAAGGTTTGGCAATTATAAATGAAAAATGATATCGGACAGGTGTACCCTGAAAACCCCCTATGTACGTACAAAGTTTCATTTCGATGCGACAATTTGAAGTACGTTAAAATTAACTTCCAAAATTTGTTTACATAGTTACAACTTTACAAGTGAAGCTAAAAAAACATGTTAGAAGCGAAAAATTCTAGAGATTACTAGCATTCCTCACTCCCAAATAGGTGAAGATATGAAAAGAGAGATTCGTCACACCTTTTTAGAATGATAAGCCAGTTTTAGCCTCAAGGTGTCTATGACTAAGTCTTACTCATAGTGTGCTAAGTACTGTTTTAACTGCTTTGTTTTACTTAGATGCGCAAGCCCTCAAGAATGTCGCAGAAATGACTTTAATGAAGATACATGTTATTAAACCTGTATAATAATATTATTAATAACAATTTCTTACTTCTTCTTAAAAATGTATCTCTGAAATAACTAAAACTTTAAAAAAAATATAACCGATTTCAATACGTCTAAATCACGGTAAATTCAAATAAGCTGTATTCTTCATCTCTTAATTTTCCTCCTGTACTTTATTTAAATTATAATAATCACCAAAATTAAAAAAAAGAAATATTATGAAGAAGATAGGTATAGCGTAACATAGGTACACACAAAAAAGAATCAAGTTGAGAACCTCCTCCTTTTTTGAAGTCGGTTAAAAATAAACCTCTCACTGAATAGCAGGAAGAACTGCCCACGCGCCATCTTAAAAACTCACAGAGCGGTTTCGACGGTGTCATATTAGTAAGGTACTACACCTTACTAATATGACACCGTCGAAACTATGGTGCGTAGGTAGTCGTTTAAAAATAATTATTAGAATTGACAGGTCGATGACATTATAAAGGTGTATAAAGTATGGTAGCCGCTTTACATAAGGCTGGCTGTAAATTACCTTCCATCTTTATCACTTCTTTTAAATAACAAAAAAAGTACTCAGTAGCTTCGTGTAATTCAATTTAATTGCTTTTGAACGTGATATATCTCGAAGCAGACAATGCTGCGACCTATCTGCGCACGTGTGTGTACATAGTGATACACAACGATTTTATACTAATTCTTTTGTGGCAACATACATTTAATAACTATATTTACTCTAGAAACATTTCCGTGTGTAGTGTATTTAAAGTTAATACTTTTTATGGTTTTTTTAAATTTAATTTTGATCCTTATAATTTAAAGGAGAAAGTTTTGAACTGCAGATTTGAGCGCAAGTCCAGCGCTTATACAATTATGCTATCTTCGCATAACTACTGTAGTATTTATAATAGCGGTTAAATAATGGAGTTAAAATTTAAATATAATATTTAAATATAAACATTAAATTACATAATTTCATACCCTACTTCATTGCATCGCCCTATTTAGAACATCACATGCAGCTATGTCAATGGAACATCCGGACTGCCGCATGCCGGTAACACGATCAACGCAGTCTTGTGTTAGCGATATCAAATATTTATCAAACCATAGTTTTAGTCAAAAAGCATCTAGATAATAAAAAGCGCCTGAGCATAACAAGTTATTTGAATCAAAGTGCCCAAGGTTGCAAGGTTCTTGCCACTAGATTAGACAAACCATCGCATCGCGGTAATCTTATTCCGAAATTTAAAGACTACTAAGTTCAACTATTGGTACTATTATGCATTCTGTGATTTTTAAAAAAAAATTGAAAAAAAAAAATTTTAAACAATTTGCTACACCTAACATTTAAAATTAAAAAAAAAATTACAACGAGATTATAATAGGTCGATGGCTTCTTATGATTTGACTTAATTTTTTTAACAACATGCAATATTTTAGATGAAGTCCTCTAAATCTATATTTAAAAATGGAAATGGAAATTAAAAACCAAGGGAAATCGGGATTTTCCCTTGGTCACGCACTCACGCCATGACTTGAGAACGACTCAACTGATTTCATTTAAGTACCTTTTTTTTGTTTTCTAATACTTTGTAGAAGGTTCTTACGGAACGAAAAATGAATTAATTTGGATCGATTTCACCAAAATTTCCACGCGAACGAAGTCGCGGGCAACAGCTAGTTTATAATAATTTTTAACCCTCGGGACGACCCTATTCGCTTTAACGCCCCACGATAATTTTTATGTGTCCATATTCCTTCAAAAAAGTGTCACTTCTATCCTGGACGATATACCGTTAACCTTAGTTAAAAGCCGGCATTCCAATCACACTGTGATTGTATGGCCGAGTATTTAAGTAGGTACATTATTTATTAAACATCTACCTATAAAAAGTTGTTACTTAGCGCTTTTCTTTAACTGTACCTGTTGTACAGATTACACATTACTAATATCGTCATTAATCTTCAAACTAAATTAATCAACTTGTGGTAATGGAGTGGGATCAGGTTTTTAGTGTACAACAATAAAATTAATACAACCCATTCAACGGACAGCGACATCTAGTTATGAGCAGCGATAGGCGCCCTGCGCTTTATGATTCATCAGCTAGTCCGCGTACGCGCCGTGTGCGTGTTTTT
The DNA here is from genome assembly GCA_963859945.1 of Euplagia quadripunctaria. Lineage (NCBI taxonomy): Eukaryota > Metazoa > Arthropoda > Insecta > Lepidoptera > Erebidae > Euplagia > Euplagia quadripunctaria. The sequence continues at coordinate 4,818,219 of OY982573.1, forward strand.
TTTGCAGGAAGCAAGAAGCGTGGGCATACGGATTACGGATGTCCGACGAAACACTCTCACTCTTACTCATACGTATTTAAAGCACACTATTAATACAGCATCATCATCATGTAAATAGTTTCGTTCGATTCATATCCGTAGATTGTTTTTTACGGTTACGCATGATTGGTGAATTTAATTCCGAACTAAATTTTTAGGACGTTAACAAGAGTAGTTAGTTGCATATATTTATTTACTCGCAATTGTATTATTTGAAAGATTTTGAAAAAAAAAAATTACGTTAGGCAATGATAAAGTGCTTAGATAGATTACGGTAGATTCTTTTGTTCAATTTGGTATTCTTGCTACGGCTAAAAGAAACGCACCTGGTGTAAAGATTCTTCACTTAACGAACAGATGGCGTTGTTATAAGCTATAAGTTATGTGCTTACTTATCTTTTTTTTTTATACAAAAACACAGTGATTCAATATTGGGTACCTATAGAATATTGAGATATATACATAAATATATATATTTTTTAAAGACAACTCCCGCATTAGGAATATTCCTGTGTCGCGGGGAGTTTTACTAACATTCAAACAACGGACACAACGAAACAACACCCAGATTACATTACATTATTACAGAAACTATTTGTGGATCTCGCAAATTTTTTGTCCCGTGTGAGATTTGAACCCACAACACTCGGCACGACATAGGGGCGACGTGACCATTTAAATCATTGTGCCATCCGTGATTATTTCTAGATCGATAACTACTGGGCATAAATTTTAATATATAAGTTGATAAAAAGGCACAAGTGGTTATGTTATTATATTTATATTTTAAAAAAGACAACTCCCGCATTAGGAATTACTCCTGTGTCGCGGGGGACTTTACAAACATAGAAACAACGGACACAAAGAACACCCAGACTCAGGTGGGAATCGAACCCACGACCTATAAGCATAGTGGTCAGGGTCACTAACCACTAGACCAACAGGCCAGTAATAATAATTGATAACATCACCACTTGAAATCCCAGTACTGTCATTAGTCGAATGCCAATCCTGTACCCCCGATAAAACTATTAGGGTTCTTAAGGTGTTCCGTAGGGCCTCAGGCATCACATCGCGCACAAAATTATAAAAGCCTCCTTAAACGTATTCCCAAACAAAGCTCAGTAGATTTGCGATGCTTTTTCGCAACTCCCAAGTGCAAAGCTCCGTTACCTCTTTGCTCGGACACCTACGTCCTACAATGCCACCAATCCTAACAACAACAATGATACACATTATAACCGTTTAGTCGCAAGCCCGCAACTGATCTTATTGATATTATAATTATACAATACGTACCTCGTCTAAAAAAAAAATTAAAAGTCGCATCGTGAATCAACATAACTATTTCATCAACATATTTAAGATAGTTGGTAGTAGTAGAACAAAATACTCTAGCGGAAATCACAGAACATTGCCATTATTTAAAATCTATATTTTTTAGTTCCGTCGCTATTCTCGCAAACCAGCGATTTGTGTTCAAGACGGCACGGCATAAAGACCAGTGTTAAAGAAAGATTTTTTTTAAACCGACAAGTTAAGGTATACGTCCACAAACTAGACTTAGTAGACTTTTTTATCTTGGAATTTCCCGTGGGATGTAGGATACATTCAGTCTTTATTTAGATAAAATAAGGTGCTCACGTACATCCTAGACATCCTCATTTATCTAGAAAGTGGTTTTAATGTGTTGTCGTTACCGCGTATAGATTACATACATTCTTCTTGTTTGACCAGATATAAAGTGATATTCTACGATACACTTATAACAGCTGACAGCATTATGAAACAAATAATGATGTTTGTCGTCCCAGCAACGTATATTAAGCCAGCACATCCACTTGCGAACCCCGTAACCAAATCGCATGGGGAATTTGTAGCTAATTTGTAGTGAACTTAATAAATTTTGTAGAGCTCATGCATCGGTAGTTACGCATAGATGTGCTACAAATTAGCTACAAATTCCCCATGTGATTTGGTTACAGGGTTCGCAAATGGGTGTGCTGGCTTAATATATGTACTTTTACACGCTTACAGGTTGGACGGATTTAGATGAAATTTATAACACAGAAAGATTTAATTTTGGGTTAACACATAGGTATAGCATACGGAAATCGAGACGTGACGGACGTGGCCTCGCTCGAAAGATAGTTGTTTATAAATCTCTCATCCTTAGAGGAGAAGCAGCGTAGGATCGTGACGTTGCATCCTCTTTCTTTAATGAATCACGTGTGCTATTTACTAATAGTATAAACATATAGTAGTCGGCCAGTCAATGGTGCACATCCGCGTGTCTGTGACCCCTATTCTGTGATCACGTACCCCGCGGCCTTCGTGATCTGTTTGCATTCGACCCGCGAGCATTTACTAGTGATGGTTGATAACGTGATGGTATTTGTCGATAGATCTGAAAATTTAAAATTTTATTTTATTTCAATAAACTAAAATAATTGCTTGAATAAACACACGCGCATATAAAATATGCAACACTAAAATACCTACTTTTAATGGAGCTCTAGTAACTGCTCCTCGACAACATCACATGTCTTTAATTCAAAAACGTAAATCGCTAGTAAACTAGTAAAATAATATTTTTAACTAACTTAAAAAAAAATCTTTAGTTTGGTAGAATTAACTTACCTATCACATTTAAGACGTAATTAATTATCTTATTTTTTATAATGACGGGGCATTTCCATGCGGCCAGAAGTTAGCCTATAAATATGTCATAGCAATCGCATCTTATAGAGTTTGATTGATGATCTGATTGATGATAATGCTTTTACGGATAGGGTATCAGTATTAGGTTTGCTTATCGTATCGTAGGTATATGATATCAGCCAGTATTGGACATGAAAGTTTTCACTAAACAATCTCATTAATCGATAACATTGTCTGACCCATTAACTTTATCTCGATGTTATCGAACCGTTCAAAATCGATATTATAATTTTTATCTTTCCAACGAAGTACGTCCCTATAGCGCATAAGGATATAAAATTGATTGTAATTCTATAGGCATATGACGATGGTCTCCTTTCTCCAAAGATTCAATGGCAAATTTTTACTTTTAAAGAAATAATTGTTAGAGAAATCATCGAAAACGTTTTATATATTTTCAGATATAAAACCTTTCGGCTTAGCATTTCTTATAAGTAAAGTTTTACAGAGAAGCTAAGAAGTTCTAAGGTATGTAAGCAAGGAAAATTTTCAGACTGCCGACTGTGGGCTACTCCTTTTACACTTTTACCTTTCTTAAACAGACAGGCTACGAATATCTAGTGCAATTTTTCGCTCCATATCTGTGACTTTATAATTTGAGTACAGATGGGTTGATTACATGTGAATATCATCAGTCTTGGGTCAATTGATTCAATCTTCTCTCATGTAAGAAATGAATTAAATTAAGGAAAACATAGTAAAGGCACATAATATTCTCTTAGGTTTTTGTTTGAAACCTTAAGCTCAAAATCAGTTTAGTTCTCTATATTCAAACTTACTAGGCATAAAACTATACTTATTTTAAAATGACAAGATTAATTTTTGAATAGGTAAACAAATATTTTATTAACCCGGATTATGCTAACAAAAGATCACGCAGGACAAACAAAGATACTTGCAAATGTATAGAAAAAGGTATAAAATAATAAAATTCTTATTTTTACTGTACAAGCAATTAAATAATGCAAAAGCAAAATGAGATTAAATTCTTTTTAAAATTACGTGAAAAGAAAATTCCTCGTTTTTCCATCGTTTTATTGCAGCTTTCAGTGTGAAGGGCTTAACGAACTGCAACCCAATGAATGATTCTATCAGCCATGCTTGAAATTCGTTCTGAAACAAACAAACAAAAAGGCAATGGTTGAATAAAAATTTACTAAAGCGTTGGAGCTTTGATTATATACCGTTGGAGGTTCTCTTAGTAGCAACAGTAAGTATGACGTGATCACATTAGATATTAGGTAGTTTCGGAGATAAGAGAGAATGGTACCTACATTTTTATCTATTTTCTTAAATAACTTTAAAACTATTAACTTAAAATAAAAATAAGAATTGATACCTTCACAACACTTCTTCTTCATCTGAAATGTCTCACGGTACAGATTGAATTTTTTTTTCTAATTTGGCCCCTGAACCTAAAGTGACGCCATATTAAAAATTCATTTATTTACGTTGCAACAGATGTGCAAACGTAAACATTTGGGTCACAGGAATTGAAATGTATACCAAATTTCAACTTAATTGGTCCTGTAGATTCGGAGCAAATTGGCTGTGACAGACGCACGAGTGAAGATCACTAAGGGTTACGGTTTTACATTCTGAAATACCCCTCTGCCATGACCCTAAAAGCCATGGCAGAGGCAATGACAATCCTAAAGCCGAAAGGAATGGGAATACCAAAAAGTAAAGAGTTTAATCTCAAATAGTGCATAATTTATGACTATGAGTGTGTATAGTAATTCTAATAATTATTTTGATAAAAGATACTAATGCAATATGCTAGTACCTATAATATGTACTTATTTTTAAACCGACTTCATAAAAGGAGGTTCTGTATTCGATCGGTATGTATGTCCGCAATTTTCTTAAAAATTAATGGATAAATTTTTATGATTGTTTCACAAACGTATTCTACATATTTTCAGAAAGGTTTTATCATATAATATTTAGGTATTTGTTTGTTAATTTTTTTTTAGAACAATTTCGTTGAAGTCGGTTTGTTTATTGTTCAAAATTTCATTATTCCTTTGATGTTCTTTTAAAAGTTTATGGTAAATAAGTATGGTTTCTTCCTTTTTTTTAGTCATAGGTATGTGGCTTTCTACTTATGTGTTTCCTAAAACTAGACAGATTAATCTAAAATGCTTGACACGTATTTACTATGGATGACGATGGAAGATATCTTTGAAACTTGCTACACTTTATGTGGTTAAGGGAAAAGAGTTAAGAGATTGCAATCTTGTAACTTACGCGAAATATGAGAAATAATGTTTTCCAAGTATTTTGCAACTCCTCGGGTCTAACTATAATAAATTAGAATTTCATTCAGTATGACTGAGTAATGAAATGTACATATACCTACGCCCGTGTTAGAAGCGTTCCTTTTTCCATGGTTATACATTATACTTTCTGTCATATTATATCTTATATAGATTTTAGTCAAAACACCAACAGTGATTAATTATTATTATATTATTATACTAGCAGTTCCCGCGCGGCTTCGCTCGCGTATATTCCAAAATAAAAGTAGCCTAAGTTTCTCCTTATAACACCAGCTTTCTGCCTGTGAAAGTCCCGTGGAAATCGGTCCACCCGTTCCGGAGATTAGCCGAAACAAGCAGACAGACTAATTTTTACTCAGATAGCGTGCAAATAACTGTATGAGCTTAAAAAACCTATTATTTTGATATTATAAACAAACACTTCAATTTTATTTATTTGTATGGATGTATGGATATATCTAGATTGAATCAAAGAAACCACAAAATATACATAATTATTCAAGGCGCGTTACTGCGGCCAATATGATAATTAAATACAAAAGCATCATGTAACTACAATGTCATACACGTTTATAGTAAAACAATAAAATCAATGTAGGTGTTAAAAAGAATTTCATGTCAGTAATGCAGTGAAATTTTTATGGAACGTGATACCAAAGGAGGGCCGAGGATATTAGAAAGTTAAGTTTTATAGCGCACGTATGAACATAGATGGCCACCCAAATAAATATTTGATATAATCCTAACTATAATAATAAGAGCGAAAGTGAGTTTGTTTGTAACGTTTTCACGCAATAACTTCATCAGGAAATTTTGCACGCATGTTGTCAGAGATACAGAAAATGACATAAAGTACCCTTCATCCAAGAAAAAAATTATCCGTTACCGAGGGATACTTATCTGAACTGATTAACAAACCTACATTCGTGGGCTGCGGGCCAAAAGCTAGCACTTAAGTGACTACCGTCGCCCATGGACACCTGCAACTCAAGAGTCACAAGTAGATATAAAGAAATATTATATTGAGTGACTTTTCCATCTCAACGAAATAAATAAGTAAAAAAAGCCAATCTATCAAATTACCTAAACGCTAATTTACTTTGGTAACTTTACACGAATTATCAGGAAGGTGTGTAATTCCAGTTTGTCATCTAAATATATGCAATTTAACAAATTCATAAAGTTATATTCGCATATAAATGTACATATTTCCAGAACACATATAAATTAGTAAAGAAACTCAACACAACAACTGGAACAAATTGTGTATTTGTCTAAAAATAGTAATGTTTAATTTTTTTTGTATGTAACTGTTTTCCTTGTTGCACTTTCGAAGTTCATTTTAACAACTCAAAGCATAGGGACTTTTTTCAAGAGTTATTTTTCCTCCGAGCCATCCCATCCCAACTAAGTTGGGGTCGGCTTTCAGTCTTACTACGAAAAAGCCGAACTTCGATGTTTTACGTGAAGCAACTGCCATCAGACCTCCACAATCCAAGTACTAGGCGATATCGAAGTTCTGTAGTTACTAGATTGTCGGAATTTTTAGGGAGCTCCAACCAACTGTAACGAATGCCACAGATGTTCGTATGGCAACCGGGACCGACTGCTTAACATGCTCTCCGAGGCACGGAGGGGTCTCAATGTATTAAGAATGGTCACCCATCCTAAGACTGACCTGGCTAGAATTGCTTAACCTTGCAATGTGCTAACCTACTCGGTTACCACTTAGCTACGAGTCCCTTGAACCCCAAGATGTCTAATATTATTAAAGGGCAGCGACATAATCCATCCATCTTATTTCTTCTTCTTCTTTCATAATGTTCCAAAAATTTTCGGTCTGTTGTAGTGTGTGCCTAATATTACAGATTACTCAGTTTGTTGTGAATGTAAAATTGTTACTACGGCTGATTTTATCCGGTTAGTCATAAACGTGAGTAAGTCAGTAAATCCCATAGATTATGGCGTACAGCAGTAAGTACGTACATTCATAATGACTGTTAGTAGGCTTAGCTATATTCGGTTGTTCATGAGTGAGATATTTTGAGTTTTGTGTGGTGAGCGGTAGTCAGTACTATTATGCATCCTAGACATTTCTAGAACAGGTACTGCTTTAGTGGATTGTCACCTTAATCCATTCCATTCCAATTGCAAGGGTCCAGTGTACTAATTATTTGATTGTGTAGTAGCAGGTAATCAACTTGAACATATCTCAGGTTATGTAATAAATACTCTTTGGAGATCCTTTCTTTTACACATGTGACTTTCATTTAACCATAAATATGCACTAACTTTAGTAACAACTAACTTAGCTATTTGCGAACTATTTATTACTGATACGGATTTTATTCTGATTTAAAGAAAATTTGGACATTGTCATTTTGTTATTTTGCTCGTTAAAGTAATTTCTCAAACAGGATTAATAGGAATTACTTAGTAATAAAATTATATGATTTAGAATAATTATTTTAACATTGGTTTTGACAGCGTTTAAGCGGCGGTAGCGTAATGGCTAAGGCGTCGGCCTTGCGATCAAGTGGTTGCGGGTTCCAAGCCCAGTGCACTACCGACGTGAACCCACTTCTAACACAAGCACTTAGCTTAGCTGGAGGGGTTAACAAGAATACTAGTAATGTGTGACCAACGTTACTAGTAAATTTGTTGTATGGTTACAAATATTCTTTGTTCCACAGCCCTCATGTTTAATTTTTTTAATTTTTTTTTTATAGGTGGCAAACGAGCAGACGGGTCACCTGATGGTAAATGATTACCGCCGCCCATGGGCACCTGTAACTCGAGAGTCACAAGTGCGTTGCCGCCCTTTACGGTGGGAGTAGGAGAAGAGGGGGAAGAGTGGGGAGAGGGGAAGGACGGGAATAAGCGAGAGGGAAGGGTTAGGGCCTCCGGTAACCTCACTCACGCGGCGAAATGCAATGCAAGCATTGCTTCACTACCGGTTTTCTGTGAGGCCGTGGTATCGAGCGGAGTCGAGCCGGCCCATACGTGCCGAAGCATGGCTCTCCCACAAAAAACCTTTTGTACTAAAGGGGTTATTTCAATCAAAATCTAAATGATTATTAAAAAGGCTATCTATAGCAATATATTTATCTAAATCCAACTTCTAGCCTGTGACCACGAGCAGTGAAACCTGGTCGAAACGTTAGACAGTTCAAAGATATGTTATACCTTTTGATCGCGTTAATTCCCGTATAAATAATCATATTATATATATCTTGGAACGGGAAAGTTTAAAAGTTAGTAAGTACAGGTTAACGCAAAATATTTTTCTAAATCCAACTTTAAATTTCTGAGATTTTTCATACAAAGAAAAAAGACTAAAACTAAGGAGGAAACATAACATCATTAGTAATGTGGTAATATCTAAAGTAATTATACCATAAAATAAATTAATTAACGGCCATATTTTGTAATTACTGTCGTTATCTTTTACCTATTAGGCAGACTGATAAAAATATCACTCAGAAGCTTTAACGAGAATACCGACACTAAATCTCTAAAGGTTTTAAAATATTCGGGGTACAAGTCTACTGTGTTGTAATTACCATTGTTTGTGTATTTTTTTACAAAAATGATTTAATAATTTATTCAGTATCAGTCATCACGGTTGTTGCCGAATATGTCATATTCTCATTTTCAAAATAACAAGGTTGCGTCTGGTATTTATAGCTGTCCGAATAATCCGAATAAGAGCTGTTGCCGGATCTCTCCTATTTTAGGCGCAGTATGGCACACCGTGTGGTTTTAGTCAGTTCGATTGGGATACACAGCCCCACCGAAAACCCGGGTGGAGTGACGGCTCGAGGGGGTTTCCACACGCACAAAGAAAAAAAAAGGCATTTATAGCTACTACGCAGGGCAAGTTCCTTGTTGGAATAAAACTAGGAAATAATGTTGAAAATTCTTACGGTTAGAAAGAAATATTTTTCAACAATTTCAAAACATGTGTATTAATATCGAAAATCACGCATTTCTTAGTCTGAACCACACTAAATCTCTCATTTTTAAACGTGTACGTGTGTGTGTTTTCGAGGGGAATGTTAATATAATACGAAGGAACTAATGTATAACTAAGATCAATGAGAAAGTATTTTTAGAATGCACACATTATAGTCCCGTGGGGAGTGAACTTAACCCAGGAGGCGCAGTTTATCAATTATGTCTTCAAGGCCCTTAAAAATGTTAAGTCCGTCAGCTTATCAACTTTAATATGAAATAATTAAGACGTTATCGATAACGACGATTGATAGCGACGAATAAGACTAAAGTTACATATTTACAGATGTTCTAATGTCAAGTACTGACACATATTCAAACATGGTTTATGCCGGACAGCAGACTCGGACCGTTGCTTATCAGACCCGGCCTGTAGATAGGGAACAGTTCTGTGCTCTGTTAATCTACGATCGTACGGAGAAGCACGTACAGGTATTTCCTCAGCCGGCCACGGCTTCCATCGACGGTTTAACATAAGTTTTAGTGTAGTTTCGACTAGTTACTCAATAAATACCTTAACACGAATATGATTGATTTCAAACTAATAATATCATTAATAACTTTAATATTATGTTTATCAGCAGTCTGGTTACCATAGTACAGGCTCTGCCTAGTTTGGGATCAGACGGCCGTGTTTGAAGTATATCAAGTTATTATTATTAAACTTTCGCGTACTATGATATACGATCGCTTTGACGTGAATTAACACTTGGTCAAAACAGAAGGTCAGGAAGTTCAAAGGTATAAATACCCAAACTAGTCATTAATTGTTTTTAAACTTTCTCGACTTGCATACATTTACACATCTCATAATCATTAAGTAACAAAAAGTATTACTTTTTGGTTAATCTAACGTTTCCCAGCTCTGTTTTGTTTTCAATTCTAAGTAAATACATTGCATTTTCTGAAAGTATTCCAGCTGCAGCAACTTTAAGCTGGCCAGCCAAACTGCAAACTCAAACCACTTTTGTAACTGCACACAAACAAAATGTTCGTATTTTCCAGAATCAGTTGCTTCACTTGTTAAAAGCATACGTGCAAATTGTATGACTGAAACAATGATTCGAGACCATTGTTATTTATTTCATCAAGGTCATTGCGACACCCACGCACTTACCATTTGGGGCTGGTGTTTGAGTGACAGATGACAGCGGATTGGAGACTTCCTATAAGTGGATGTGTTTCATAAATAATAATGGGTTAAAAGCTTAAAAGCTCAAGTTATTGCCTATCGTCCTTAAATTTTTTGTTCCTGTTAAAACGTTCCAGGTTCCGAAAATAATGTTATCTTCGTTTTACAACGAGATAAAAAAAAGTTATTTTTGTTATTTGCACACTAACTTCATTACATACACTTTTGTGGTTAATCCCTGACTATCTATTTTCTTTTAATAACGGTTTCATGTATGGTTAAATCGAAGCAAACTCAATGTCAACTGACCTGGGAATCCGACCCGTTACCTTAATTTGAAAATGTACACTTTACAAATAGCGTCTATCGAGGCAGTTTAGTGACAAAGTTTTAATATTATTTTTAGATGAGTGCCTATAGTATAATTATAATATACTAGCTGCGCCCCGCGGTTTCACCCGCGTAAGTGCCGATGGCGGCACTTACGCATGCGAAACCGTACACATGGGAATACACGTGGGAATATCGGGATAAAAGTAGCGTGTGTTAATACATACCAAGTTTCATCGCAATAGGTTCAGTAGTTTTTGCGTAAAAGAGTCATCCATACATTCATACATCTATACATCCTCTTTACATGGGAGAGCCATGCTTCGGCACATATAGGCCGGCTCGACTCAGCTCGACACCACGGCCTCACAGAAAACTGGCAGTGAAGCAATGATTGCATTGCATTTCGCCGCGTGAGTGAGGTTACCGGAGGCCCTTACCCTTCCCTCTCCCCTCTTCCTACTCTTCCCCCCCTCCTCCTCTTCTCCTACTCCCACCTTAAAGGGCGGCAACGCACTTGTGACTCGCGTTACAAGTGCCCATGGGCGGCGGTAGTCATTTAGCATCAGGGTGACCCATCTGCTCGATTGCCCCCTAAAAAAAAAAAAAAAAAGAAACAAACTTTCACGTTTATAATATTAGTAATAAGGAATATATATGTTTAACAACGTAGTATAACATATTTATGTAGAAAATCTATATTCTCCCTTCACTGAAATTATAATAAGTGAATGAATGAAATGATGACGTTTGTTTTTTGTTACATCTAAAACAGTTTAAAAATCGAAGAAGTAAGCGCCTTTAACGGTATTTAAGCTTGTAATATTTAAAGTTTAAATGCTAAAGCGCCTTTAACGGTATTTAAGCTTGTAATATTTAAAGTTTAAATGCTAAAGGCCCTCTCTTGGGCCACCTCCCAAATGTCTCCATTTCATATCATATTTTGACATGTCCCGCCCCTTACAATATGCAGGTGTCAATTGCGGATGTGTCGAAATTGACATTGTTGGCATCGTTAAGTTCCATATGTGCTAGTATTTTTTCTTACCGTTATATTAAACTCCTGATCTTTTATTATCGACTAGGAAGGAAGGCGTTGTGATCATATATCAATTTGACTTTCAATATCTTCCAAATTAAAAGAAAATTGACAATAATTTTACAATAACTCGAGTCATCATATAAGAGCATTATTTTGAAATTATATATTATTATCAACACAATGATGCGATGCAGCACGGGTCCAAAATAGTTTAGCTGAAAGGAGTTATCCAAAATTGGTTTATTATTCTTGAAAAAACAGTGATGAATCAAACATTTTTGGATAAAGTTCTTAAGAACTAAAATTTCAATATGAAAAATAAAGTTTTAAACACCCGCTTAAAACTTTGAGAAAAACCTTGGCTATCTGTGCCCAACAAAGCATAGTTGTCACTGACGGTCTGCGGTAATTAACGGTTTGTTATCATTAATAAGATTGTTATAAGAAATTGATAGACTTCGTTATTTTTAGATGAAAGAAATCACCTATTTTTAAAACGATTTTATTAGCTCCACTAGCTAACTAGCCAGCAAACTAACTAACTATGCAAACAAGTCAACAATTCAATTTTAACCTACTTTTAATTGTTGTCGTAGCAAAATAAAACTTTGTATGTTACGATAACACTATAATTTGAAATCTTGGAGCTGATCTGATGATAGAGCCAGGTGGGGAATAGTGGAACTCTTCGCTGGCTACTAGTAAACTCCTCGAGTTTGGGCTCATACGGTTCCTTTTTTCGAGTTCAACAGATTGGGCTTGGTAACGATGCTCTAATGATGAAGCGAGGAGGTGGACAGTGGTATTCTTTTTTTTTATTCTGTTCACTATTAATGCGTATTTTTTAGTTTTACTTGACTATAATTATTGCTTGTAGAGCGTGAAGAAAGTGCATTATTTAACTAAATGCATACGGACATTGTTCACATGCAATGTTTTAAAACTATGAATCTTGAAAACGTATGATTTAATTATAGTTTGATTAAATTATAGGATTATACTGGTTATCCAAGGACGAGTGTTACTGTTGTTAAGTAATGTTATTGAATGTTATTTGCTGCGAATACGTATCACCAAGGCGAGAAGACGCGGAAGTGTCAGTAAATGACATTTGATTTTCTACAGATAAATGTTTTGACAATAATTGCAATATAAGTAATAACTTCATAGTATACATATTTTGTGTTGCTATCCATCAACAAAAATATCGCCTAACATTAAATCAAATTCAAATTCAATTCAAATTCAAAATCATTTATTCAATTAAGACACTAAGTGACATTTATGAACGTTAAATTGAAGCTACTGTTAAAAATCATAGATCGACGCAAACAGACGCCACAGCATGTACTGGATTGTCGAGGTAAATTAGGTGAAAACACAAAAATCTACTGCCTGCTTGTGTCGATCTATAACTTCCAGTTTCCAAAATGCGTAGAGCCTTATGAGAAGAATACTGGCAAAGAAACTCATGGCCATTCTTTTTAAAAGTCAGATCTTCAGGTACAATGGTATTAGTGTTATATAAAAGGTAAGCATGATGCAAGCTGTTGCCACCTGAATTTCATTTTATTGAAATGCTCCAAAAGCCAACGTACAAACAAAAAATATCACTCAGTGATACCGTTGAAGGTTCGAACCTATTAAATATAAATAACGTACCTAAATGGTTTTGGTAATTTGATCCATGCTGGTTTTTATTTGAAATAAAAAACCAACATCCATACAAAAACTGAACTTACTGAAAATGATAATAAAATATAAATATATATATATATGACATGTAAAATAAATGATAAATAGTATAAAGTATTCCTCATACACGCGGTGAAACTAATGAATTCATATTCAGAATTTGATCAGCTGCGTGTATTTTAATAATCACAAAAGCTTGGTTTGCTTTTAGTACGTAGACATCCTGTCAGTGAACTTTGACGTCCATTTACATTAAGAATTCTGTGATCGTAGTATATTTTTGCTAACAAGCAGAACTCCAAATACCACTTTTATTGATAAATGTTTTTGGCATGTTACACCTTTTTGGTATATGTACTAAAAATCAAGTAATGTGTGGTCATTGTTCAAAGAGGGTCACAGCTCCATAAAAGTAGATTAAACATTGCTATAGTAGAAAGTTCTGGAAAATTTTAAAGGTCATGTATAAAGGTTAGGCAAAAATACGAAGCCAGACATATTGCAGGGAGAAGAAACTTTACCCTCACATACCACAGTTCTATATCTGCCTACGTATTACTCACCTGTAGAGCGTACAGGGTCGTTAGTTGCGTGTCTTGAACAAACTAGGGGTGAGGGTGAAACTTTTGATAAGGAGCGTCGGAACTTTGAGAGATTAATGACCGTCTCCGACGTCCCCTCCTTCCAACATATCCGTCTAGAATTCAATTTTGGTTGCTGCTAATCGATATGCTAGTGGATTACGCTGTAACGGGAATTTTGGATATCTTGTTACATTTTAATGTTATGTGTAAAAGTGTTCTGACGTTGGTCAGTGTATTATATTGTAGGCATCTTTTTTTTATCATTACACAATATATCGATCAGGTCGGGAGAAAAATCTGTTTCTTTTTTTGGTACTTTTTTAGTCAAAAACCTTTCGCAAGGACAACGGTATCATTTTACAACTGAATCGTATAAATGATTTATTAGCATACTTTACAATTAATTAAACAAACATTCGTTGACGTAGGTGTAAGGCTTTAGGGCCCGATCGTATCGTGCCTTTTAGTAACAATTATTTTATTTACACTGTTTGTGTCGCCATCAGCTAGAAAGACGGAAATCATGGTGTATTTGTAATTCTATGTAACCAGTTCTGATCACAGCACTATTTAAGTTAGAATATTAATATTGACAATGTAATAGTAATAGTGTGATCAAAATTCTATTCATTGGTTCTGAGCATCAGACATCAAGATAGAAATAGTAACTAATTCAGAATCACTGATTTAATTTACCTTTTTTTTAATTAGATAGACATCACCAAAGTGACAACGCCCTTCATACACAACACAGCCAAGATAAACTAATTAATATTAATATTTTACCTTCCTTATTTAATATTAAACATGCTAACAGATTCTAAATATTGTAATAGTGGTTTGTTCTTAATTGTTCACACATCGAGCCTCTAATGCGATTACAAATTTGATTCTATCTGTAAATTATTTATGTACCGTTGTTGGACCACCTACCGTGTTAGCCAAATCGAATGTGTTTTCATTCAAATCTTCATTCAGTATGCTATTTCAAACTTTGAACTCAGTTTCCGTTAGTCGTACTTAACATGCGACTGTTTTGTTCCTCGTCTGCACTCTGTTACAATCATCAATTCGTCGTTGTCTAAATTAGATGTTTCCGCCAACGTTTGGGACTACTATTGCATGAATTGGCAAAATTTGATTCGGCCCTCGTATCATGAATGGCCGAATCCTTTCAGAAACATGAGATCAAGTTTTTTTTAACGTAAGTAACATGTAAGTGCATGAGTAGAAGTATAAATAAAAGGTGTTAGATTTTAAAGGCAAGATTTTAAGAGCGTGGCATTTGATGCATCACATGCGTCCGTTTATTTGCAGACAATTTGGCTCCTTCCTTATGATGTGGTGTGAATGTTGGTTTTTAGTGTAGTCATAAATATACCTTATTGTATGTAAATGGTAGCTGATAAAGTTTTCCTGTTTAAAAACTAAATATAGCGCTATTACCTTATAACATACTACCTTATAACATACTACCTGCGCTAATATCGGTATAAAAAGTAGCTTATGCGTTAATCCAGGTCTCCAGCTATCTACATACCAAGTTGCATCGCAATCGGTTCAGTGGTTTTTGCGTGAAAGTGTAACAAACATCCATCCATCCATCTATCTATCCATCCATCAATCCAAACTTTCACATTTATAATATTAGTGGGATGTCTATATTTAACGTAAGTCATGGATGACGTGCTAAGTATTGTTATAGTTTATCAAAATGATATGGTCACGTGCCTGGAACGTGCGGGAATAAAACTAAACGACCTGACCAAGAGCGACAGATGGTTCTGCCACTTCACGTTTTTTGCTTTGGCATGTGGTTGCCTACTAAAAATAGAATAACCCAATTTCCACCCATTTGGTAGTCGTTAAAGACTATACAAGTAGCAAACTGTTATGTTAATATTTTACCACTTCAGGCAAAGCACACTACATCTACGGTCCACGTAAGATCAACATATCTCGCTGTGTAGGAGACACAGCTAATAGCGAGGTAGCTGCCCCGAATGACTGGGAACTTCAATGCAATCACCCCCGCTTTGCACTCAGCGATTTAATTTAACTACTAATCCTGCAATTGCTATTATAATAAAAGTTTTCATGTTGATTAATAATACGGAAATTATGACTTTTCACATGGTCCGCTGGGTTGTGACTTTTCGCTATAACTACTTACGCTATTTTGCCGTTATTTTTTAAAATTTAAAATGTGTGTTAAGAATAGGCACATTGAATAGGTATGTAAATTTTTCCGACGTGATACGTGACGTTCTGTTAACGGCCATGGCCTTATTTAGTAACATAACTGATGTACTATTTTATGTTTATTGTACAACATTAGTCTATTTATTTACGAATGTAAACGCACGTCCACTTTCACTCCGAACATCCTGTTGTAGGGTCGCCGGGTCATCAGACACACCGGTGTTTATCGGTGATTTTATAACTTGTTGAATTTTTCTTATTATTTTTATAGCCTGACCTCTTGTTAGTTTTATTGTTTCCTGGTATCACATTGGAATATTGAATTGGCTATAGTAAAGCTGTAACTAATTGTTTATAATAATATGTATAACAATCTTGATGCCTCAAACACATTTGTATATTTAAAAATTATATGTATATTTCATTATTTGTTTAATACCAATAAAATGGCTAGATTTAGAATGTCTGAACCTTAGATTCGATAACCTTGAGGTTATTTAATATCAAGAAAATAGTAATTTTCTCGATATTAAGTAAACTCCCGAAAGAAATAGGGAACCTCAAGATATCACCTATAACTTTCGGGAGTTTTAAGATTTTTTTTGAGACCAATGCTTAATACATCATATTTTTGTTGTAACTTGTATACGACCTCAATTATTTTAGAATACATTTATAGTTTTTATTTACTCTTTCTCTAAACAAGTAACTGCGAGATGCAGGCCGCAAACTCGCCTGATGTTAAGTTCGATGCGGCCGAAACCAGATGGAGCACGCAGTCTGAGAATTGGACTTTTAGCGAATCGGACAATTTGTGAATAGGACATTATGCGAATCGGACCTTTTTTCTCACCGGACGTTTTGCGAATTGGACGTTGTGCGCCTGAATCATAAGTGGGTCCCCAATTATCCCTAGACTAAAAACATTATTTCACCGCTATGTTAGGTCCCGTTAAGTATGCAATAATTAGACGGTAGCCATTATCAGATGTACCAGTACCTTGCAGGAACCGGAAGGCAGCCGCGCCCAGTGTCAAGCATCAGCTTGACACTGGGCGCGGCTGCCTTCCAATTTTAACAGTGCTATAAAGGCTATCAAGCCTTTATAGCACTGTTAAAATTTGTTTATTCACTAATATTATGAGAGGAATTACCACTCATCTGATGGTAAGTGTTCGGCTCATTATTACACGCTTTATATTAGCTTCACTTGTATGTTTGTAACCGACTCCTTTGGGCGCGATTTTGACCCACTTTTTTGACCAAATTTTGCACACGTGTCAAAGACCGATGACAATGCAATAATTCGATTAAATTTTTTTTTTTAGTTGAATTTTCCATAAAATCGTGTTTTTTAGTTTTTTAGACTATAATTATTTAGCTCTCTTTTTCAGTTATCCAACATGTTGATCTGTGTCTTCTTTATTTAATAATCTGTCATACATTTTTTATTCTAAGTCATTAATAGTTGTGGTTTGTAAGGTTCCGAACATAACCGGTAAAGATACCCCTATTAATTAGTCGATGTCCCACCGTTGTTAGCCCCCTTGAACCATTAAGGGGCAATCAAGGCTCTTCACATGAAGTTGCTCATGACACCTGACACTACAGTATCAGAATCCTTTTTACTTAGACAAAGTTTGTCAACTATCTAACTATCAGTAATTGTTTACTACTTGTAAATATTAGCATAATCGTGACTTCTAGTATACATGCATGATTAAGGTTTTAACTATTGCGTTAGTTTTTATGCATGAAGTTCAGTGGGTGCGGTACATTGAGATTCCTAACGGCGGCGTATTTGTTCAAGGTTGCCAACTAATCTAGATGTAACAAAAATCTATACCAATATAATTAATTTTTGTCTGATCGTTGTATAGACACTTGTAGCTTTTTATATTGACAACGCTCGTAAATATTTTTCGTTGTCAAGTGAATCTATAGGCACAGATAAGATAATGCTATAGGTAGTATGTTTCATGCGAGTTCGCGTGCTATCTAACAGTCAGGAGACAAAATGTATTTTATGATGGTTTTATTAAAATGCTCAGGTTTATGGCGTGTTCTGTCAAAACACGAGTCATGATTAAAACGCGCAACTGGAATTTGTTTTTATTTGTTCAAAAAGTGGCTTTCGCGTGTTCAGTGTATAATCTAACCCATTGTTTTATTTAAATTGTTTTCAAAAAAATACCTGTATTGTATAATTTTTGACATTCATTTATAAAACTACGTTATCCTATTTATCTTATAAATAATTTGCATTCTTGTTGGTGAGCAGGCAGCGTTGTGTTGTACAACGCTAGTAGTGCTGGCTAAATGCGGTCGGGTTAGTGATATATCAATGACTATAAGAAAAACAGTGATATACACAATATTAATACAAGAAACAAGTCTAAACTCGTTGCTACCTATCATCGCTTACATAAGGCACACAACTCGTCCGAAGGTCTTGGTATACGTTTTTATAATAAAATTCCTATAGATGTAATCGACCTTCCTGTAGATAAATTTAAGCGTACTGTAAAAAATCACCTTATTAGGAAAGCCTACTATACGATCAACGATTATCTAAACGACAAACAGTCTTGGGCTTAAGGTGTCTTTAGGTATATACACACAAACTTCTTTGTCTTATAATTAAGCTAAATTATTAACAAACCATTGTTAGTTGAAAGTAATGCGTGACGATTATTATGGTAATTTTGACTAGTAGTGATTTTTATCAGTATCTCGACTATGGTTCGTCATGCTCACTAAAATGTCATTGCTTGCGGCGTCGTCATGGGGCGGGTCGTTTCTTTCCCTCTGATATGGCGAAGGAGACGATGGCTGGTCCATGCGTCATACTCGTGAACGGGTGCTGCTTGGGGTGACTGGTCGGCCTAGTCAGCGATGCTTTAGCCTATACTATTATTTTGGTTCGTTCAACTGCAACTCTAGCCTCTTAATCCAGTCACGAATTAGTTTTAACAGTAGACTTTGTAACTGATGTGCACCTTGAATAATTTCTATGTTTAATAGGTTCGAACCTTCAACGGTATCACTGAGTGATATTTTTGTTTGTACGTTAGCTTTTGGAGCATTTCAATAAAATAAAATTCAGGTGGCAACAGCTTGCATCATGCTTACCTTTTATGTAACACTAATACCATTGTACCTGAAGATCTGACTTTTAAAAAGAGTGGCCATGAGTTTCTTTGCCAGTATTCTTCTCATAAGGGTATCTACGCATTTTGGAAACTGGAAGTTATAGATCGACACAAGCAGGCAGTAGATTTTGGTGTTTTCATCTAATTTACCTCGACAATCCAGTACATGCTGTGGCGTCTGTTTACGTCGATCTATGATTTTTAACAGTAGCTTCAATTTAACGTTCATAAATGTCACTTAGTGTCTTAATTGAATAAATGATTTTGAATTTGATAAATGAAATAAAGCATATTTCATTCATCATATATATAAGTAAATGATCTCGCCTTATTCCCGTCTGGGGTAGGCAGAGATGATAGAACGCCATTGGCCACGATCCTGATATACAGGTCGCGCCTCCTTCACATTCATACACGCTAGCCGGCTGCGGGTGCTTTTAACTTATTTATTTATTAATAAAAAAAAACTTCGCTTACCGATTAAAGTTTCTCACAGTCAATTAGGTACAATAATTAGTTTCTTGAAAAATAAAAACAGGATTTTAATTGGTCTAAATAATTTCACTGTAGAAATTTATCCAGCTTTATTTTCTCTATTAGTGGTAGGATGGTATTTTCATAGGACATCTCTGGAGGTTTAACACTATCCACACAAACAACAGAAATGTCGCCTAACATATCAAAAAAAAAACTCAATTTAAGGCGAAAGAAGCTGTACGACTCTCATTTTTTAAGGTTGGTTAAAAATTTATTACAAGATTCTATATATATATGTACATAGAATCTGTCTTCAATATCAATCAATCAGTCAATATCTGTCTTCTGATTGCTTTGAAGTCAGGGCCGAACATTTATCTTGCCCAATTAATATCCTTCAACCTTACCGAACGCTCTATTATTTGCAATTCAATTAGTCCCAATTGTGTACTAAATACTCTATTGAACATGTAAACATAGGGTACAAATACCTGTTATTAATACTATGGTATTACCTATTCACACTGCACTTACCCACCTACGTACGTCCCCGTGGAATAAATGCATGTTAATGAGATTGGGAGATAAGGACAGCGAGGGGAGATTTTAACTTAATGGAAGTTAATAATTTCTAAGGGTTTTCGCAACATATGCAGTTAATGAAAAGCTTTTGTAATTGACATTACCACATCACTCTTTGTAGAAGATTAAACGGCAGTTTTCAGAGGCAGACTAAGGGCCGGGTCAGACAGCGAGCGGGTCGGAACAGCGACGCGGCGTGAGCAGTTGTAATGTACTACGACGGTGAAGTGCCAATAACTCCAAAAAATTTTACAGAAACTGAAAAAAACTTATTTGAGATATAAGACAGTGATTTAATATATTTATAAATTATGAATAATAAACACTATATTATACTTATAAAGTATAGTAGTAATATTGCAACTAAAAATAGACCATGGAGATGTTACTAAAACATGCGATTTTAAATTAAAAAAAATTACAGTTAGAAGGTAAACGGGTAATAGATTTACCGTTGATCCCATTTTTAGGGTTCCGTACCTCGAAAGGAAAAAACGGAACCCTTATAGGATCACTTTGGATCCTCTCAGGAACGCGTGGAGGTATCAAGCTGGAATTTATAACAAATACTCAAGTCTACTGTCGCTTGGAGCTGTGAAAAAATCAAACTTCTAAGCCAACGCAATCAAAAGATACAGCCGTTTATGCCGCAAATTTTCGACACTCGCAAGGGAATCAAAACTTACAGGGTACTTCCCGTGAACTCAGAATCTTGAAATTTGGTACGAAGCAACGTCTTATAGCACAGATAAAGGAAAAATTGCAAAACCGTATATTTTTAGTTACATCATATAATAAAAATATTTTACGGAACCCTCGGTGCGCGAATCCGACTCGCACTTGGCCGGTTTTTTTCATAAAAAGGCACAGATATAGACGTCGTTTCTCTGATATACCTCATTTGTGTGGGATGTTAACATAAACATCACCAACCACACACACCACATCACCGCGACCCAAATAAACTTTGATAAACACGCTGTTCAACATGCTAACTAATTGAATAATTCCATCAGTGATAACCAAAATGCTGAATAATTTAACCAAATTAAATTTTTATTTACAAAATCGTGTCACAATGTTAATGTGAGGCAAAACGGGTCCTTAATTAATTAAATTGTAAGCACGTGCTCGAAGGGGAGAAATGAGTAGGTACTACGGAAATATTATAACATTTATAACCCGTAATGGAGGTAGGCCAACGAGGGTAGCATTAAAATTTATCACGATGTTAGCGCAGAAAACCAACTTTAATTATCAAATTAATTCAAGACAAGTACAAATAATATAATCTTTGGTTCGAAAATTAGTTGAATGTTCGGCAACATTAGTATTTTACATTTAATACCCTTTAATAAATATTATTGAACCGATATTTCCATTCTGGTTTATCGTTTCGACTAACAATTAAGTGTAATAAAATGATAAAATTTTACCAATTTCGTACTAATTTGTGTTCGTTTATTATACCCTTTATCGAATGTTCAGTTGTCCAAACAATTTCGTAATTGCTAGGCCTTCACAAACCAGACAGTATTGACGATAGGATATTTTAGGTCTAGCGAATAGATAATAGTCGAAGTTCCAAGAATTCATGTTTAACTATACATACTACTTACAATTTTAAAACGACTAATGCCATTTTTTGCTGGAGTCGTTTAGTTGATATTTTTGAGCGACTAATGACTAGTCCCTTATTATAGTTCTTAGACAATTATTTAAAAAAAAAAAGAAACTTCTAAATGTATGTCTACGTAAATTGGTAAGCGAGACACACATTTATCCCACTAATATTATAAATGTGAAAGTTTGGATGGATGGATGGATGTTTGTTTATTACTCTTTCACGCAAAAACCACTAAACCGATTGCGATGAAACTTGGAATGTAGATAGCTGGAGACCTGGATTAACGCATAAGCTACTTTTTATCCCGATATTCTCACGGGATCAGGACTTACGCGGCTGAAACTGCGGGGCGCTGCTAGTACAAAATAATATATTTTAATTAAACCAACATTTAGAATAAGTCAGTCGTGAAACTAGATGCTTGTTCCAAAACGTAGATCCAATAGTATGGAGAAGAACAGCCAAGAAGCTTCAAGGATACTCTTTTTCAACATGTTTTTTTCAAGTTCCTTGTTACTTCTACTAAATGTTCTTGCTTATAAGCGCAAATTAAATGTGAATACAATGTAACATATTGTTCCAAAATATAAACAGTCGCGCAAAATTACTGTTATATTCAAGTAATAGCAGCCCGGAGATGACTAACCCCGACCAAATGGCACTCGTTCACGAGGATGACGCACGCACCTGCCATGGTCCAGCTCAACCATATTACAGGAGCCGAACGATCCGACACATACGCCACCATCGGCAAGATTTCTAGGCGAGCATAACATACTCAGAGGTGCCAGGCAACAAAGAAAATTAACTTAATAAGTGACTATACAGTGCTCACATGCACAATTCAAAATTTTATAATTAACAAAAAAACATAAAACAACAATGTCAAAAATTCAAAAACGACTACACTGCTAAAAAATAAATTACGCGCCACACAGCCGCGATAGTAATTTTTTTATTAAACTAGCCGTCCCCGCAGTTTCACCTGCCTTTATGGCCATTGCTCCGCTCCTATTGGCCGTAGCGTAATGTTATATAGCCTATAGACTTCCTCGATAAATGGGTTATCCAACACTAAAAGCATTTTTCAATTCGAACAGTAGTTCTTGAGATTAGCGCGTTCAACCAAACAAACAAACTCTTCAGCTTTATAATATTAGTATAGATTTATAGCCAGTCATTCGGGATGATGTAAGGATTCTAACAATACCCTATTCATTTAAATCTGTTTAGGCATTTAGAAGTTATGGTGGGATAAAGAAACTCACACAAACGAGTACATACATGGTTCCTGAAAACATTATACTCTACTTTTTTGGGCAGTCGTGTAATTAGTGACTTATGATTACAACGATGATAAGACCAATATAGACTTAAATCTCAAACATAATCTTTTATATTAAGTATGTGGACAAATTGTTTATTGTTTGTTTATTGTTTAAATCTAGATTAGAAGAATACATCATTATTCCTCATTTGGCCCTAGCTACGGCTCGACAACAGCATTTATCTTTTCGATAAGTATTAGTGATTAGTATTCGTGGTTCCTCATGTGAAATTGAGAATACGTTTTTACTTCTTCCTCCAAATTTTTTTTAGAAATTCTCGCGGAATATATATTACTTGTTTGTATATTTAGTTCGCTATAACATCTTGTGTGGGTTTCTTTTGTGAACCCCCGAAGCAAAAACGACGGGGTGTTATAAGTTTGACGTGTCTGTGTGTCTGTCTGTGGCATCATAGCTCCCAAACGGATGAACCGATTTGATGACTTGATCGAGAGTCTTCTTAGATATAATTCAAGAAAATCTGTTCAGCCGTTCGAAGATCATCAGCTCTTTTGTAATCGTTAAAAGGAAGTCGCTTTTAAAAATTGTCAACGCCTTAAAAAGTTATACAGTTATCGGAAGTATGTTAAAGCTCTCTACTTCGTAATTTTAAAGACATTAATTAATCAATTGCAGTAAGGAAAGTGTAAGTATAATGCCAAATAAATAAGGCTTATGTCGCAACCATTAGCCTGCTCATATTCTATAATGTACGGTACATACATAAAGTTCTCCACACACTTACATCGTTACTCATCATAAACGTTACAGAAATTGAACATGCCAATGCCGGTGGCTGTTACTAGCGCAAAAAGAGTACGAAGGGCACTCACTCTTGATGAGACTAAGTTGAATTGAATATTCAGCTCATTTTCATTAATTATTCAGGTAATTTATTATAGTCTCGAGCTTAACGTAACTTAATGAGTTGATCTCGAAAGAATCTTATAAAATGTTAATTATTTTTAAGTACGTATTGATGAAATATACATACATAATTTTAATTAATATAATTAAATAATAAATGTATCTCTTTTAGAGATACAATTATGTAATTATCAGGGAAAAATTACTTAAATCTTATTTTCATGACACATTTTAGTTTTAAAATCCCTGCGTAGTAAATTAAATTCGTAATTAAGTTATTGTTCAGGATTTAGATTTATTATTTAGGTTTTATTAAATAAATATCTGGACTAAAATAAAGCAAGTTAATTAATCAATGTTTCAAGAAATATTTTTAGTACAATGTAAATACTAAAACCATAGAAATGAGAAAAATCTTTAGAAGCTTCAAAATAATTTTTGTATGTTTTGAACATAACGTCAAACAATATTTTATTTATGATTCTAAACTCTACCAGTGTACAATTAGTTGTAAGTGCCGCGGATTGTCGAGCGGCAACGCGTCGGTTTGGGGTCATGGGTCAGAAAAAACTGAAAGAACTTCCACCCGCGAGCGTATAGGGCAGATCTGTCCCCCTCTGATTGACCGATTAAAGCAAGCAAGAAAAATTGAAATTCCTCTGAAAATGAAAAACATGTGGGTACTCTTTGGAGTTTATGTCTCGCTAGCAAATAAATATAAGTGTTGCCCTACGAGACCCAATAACTCTCCTCTTTGTGGCAATATCATAAAGTGTGTGTAATGTACTGTATCGAGAGACAAGGTCTAGCTTTATTATTTTTACTTAGAAATTTACGAAATGAAAATTTTTATTTTTAAACGCTTCAGGATTTTGCTTACATTGGTAAAACAAATAAGGAGTGTGTAAAGACCTTTACATCATGACCAAGTAAACAGTTGTGGCGTAATTCTAATAAATCAATTCAAAATTAGAATTGCAAAACGATTACCTTTGCCCTTGTGTGAAAGTTTCTGGCTGTAAGGCGTAATAAGCCTGTAATGTTTTTTTTTACATTACGTCACAGTTCTAAGCACTTGATTGGTTTTCATTCGTTTTAAAATTTGATTTATTTTATTGTGAAAAATCTAAATTAAAGTGATTACTTATGCAACATTTTAATTTCGTGCTAGTAAACATATTGGCTCTCAACAACGCCGACGGAAGATTTCAGGACCCATCCATCCATAGTTTTGTTCCATGCGCATGATGATATAAAGTAACAATATACGTCAGCCGATTATAGACGTTACACTCACTAAATAACACCCACTGTTGCGAGAAACGAGATTCATAAAAACCTTTTATACTATTGAAATTGCGCTAATTGATTAATTATATTATCATATTTTTATTGGTTACAGGTATTGATATTGAAGAAACCCGATTGGTCTGACTAAAGTGAGGTAAATACCTAATACGTATAAAAAGACAACACTAACAACAAAACTACTTCGTTATTCTTGTATCTATTATCAATTTTGTCCATTCAAAGGTTGCGTGTAAGAGATCGCTTCTATTCTAAATAATACAAATAAAGTAGCCGCCTTGTCATTTTATTTTGCATTTAAAGCTATATAATATTTCAGTCCAATTTAGAAAAAGATTTAAAAATCTTTCATACACAAATTCTTTCGTATCTACTTTGTACATAAATAGGCAAAGATAAATCAATTAATAGCCTTTATCCTCTTTGTTTTTCAACCGATTTTCTTTATCATTTTTGTTTAGTACCTATTGAGGAGTGACGAGTGTTCCCAATGAAAAATTGGATATTTGGTTACATTTTTCTTCGATGCTTAGCCTTATTATTATCAACTGCCTGTGCCCCGCCATTTCACATATAATTAAAAAAAAAACACTGATTGATGATTTATAATACTTCAGTATCCTTCATACAAATAAATAAAATTACCTTACCAACGAACAGCATTTAATTTTTTTTATATGCATAGATTTATTAATAATTTATTTTAAAGAGAACCGGAAGGGGAGTTTTCTTGTTACCCATCTTGATCACATGACGTTAATTATACACACATTACTGCATTAATTGTATACTATGTATGTATATTTACACGACCGGCGTAGTTATTATCCTGTAGGTTTTCCCATAGCGGCAGAAATAACATTCTATGACAAATCTAGCCTCCGCAAGTGTAAATAACATTACAGTTTCAGCGATCACTGTTTACGGCTGCTTTGAACTGTTTTTTCAAATGAATGAGCATTTGAAAAAACAAATCACTTACTTGTACAAAGACGTACTCCAACGTCATCTAGTGAAGACAAAACGAACTACTTAAAAACTACTGACCGCAATGAAAGTTCTTGCGCCGATTAGTATCATAATTATACAACTTCATCACTATGATCACCTAACTTCTCTTTGCGTTGGAGGTACATAATACTCTAATCTTCACAATAGAATGTTTTCAAAAAAATGTACGACTTAATTAATATAATTAAAACATAGAATCAAAACCAATGAAAAAATACGATTCCACTGGAAGGGTTTTACTTTCACTAACATTACGAATGGGTGGAACTTCTATGCAGAGCCTGTTTCTTGATTATTGATATCTAAGTAACTTCAAACACGCAAGGGAATAAATAGTTAGGTATCTTTACGCAAGGAAACTTCAACTTATACTTATGCGTAAAGACTACTAGTCGCCCACTAAATAGCTCTGTACCGTGGGACTTAATATCAACGAACTCAACACACCGAGAGCCTCAACAACTGTTTGTGAAATACACAAATATTAACCCACGAATTATTTGTGTACATATTGCAATGATTGGGGATTGGGGGGTATTTCGGTACCCGGATTATAGGGTCGCTATCGAGAGGAGGATAATTAGAAGATTAAACAATCACAACTGGCATTATAATGAGCATCAAGATATTTTTACAATATCATCTAATCCAACAATTCCTCAGATATCTTGAACAAATTAATATTTCTTGAGCGGTCCGTGTATCTTGCACGGAGCCTGTCACCGAAGTCCTCCCTAATCTGACAGTTATACATTTCAAAATATATTCATTCTAAAACAGTGCGGACTTCTCACCCGCCAGTACTATTGTAATTCACAGAGGCGTGACAATATCTACATAAATATCGATTGAAATCACAACACTGGTCAGATAGCTGTTCGCGAAACGTGCACTTAAACTGTTGAATTATCACTAGTGTCTCAGTAGTTGTGAATACGAGGAATATTACAATGGGAATTCAGTCAAACTCATAATACTTTTTAAAACTATGATAAACTTGCATCGAAGGAAAATACGTTATTATGTCTCGCTTCGATTATCTAATATTATAAAAAAAAATTAACTCTTAAAATATTTCTGAAGTTTTTAACACCACATGAATGATGTTTACACATCATTTTTCACAACATTTTTCCCCCTGAAAATTCGTACACCACTTATATTCTTCCCAATTTGGGCGAAGTCCGCTATATGGACAACAATGCATCATTACGCGGTATATACAGCAACAACATTGTTTATTAATCAGATAAGCGTTATCTGTTACCCGAATGAATTGGATAACTAGACTGTTTGCCAGAGGAAATTTTCCATACTGCGAACAAATTTTATATCTTATAATTTGGCAAAATAACATACTACTACAGGATGGTAAACTATTACCGTACCTATGCCATTATTGCTCCAGAGATATCGCTCAACCATATTAATTTTATTCCTTTCCTTCCCTTTTATAACAACAAGTTGCGGCGCGTTTTGAAATTTGTGAAGCAAAAATCTGAAGATAGTAGCTGTCAATCTCGATTATCATTTCTTTTCTGAAATTAATAAATACGGCACCCAGTTCAAAATAGTATGTTACAAAGCCAAAAAACATTTTTACAGTAAAAGTACTCGTAAAAGCAAACTGAAGGAATATTGGTCAAGAACATTGCATATCAGCAATTATGGATTGGAGGAATTATAAGAATTTAAATTCACCTTGTATAGTTTTAGGTTAATTTTAATTTTCTTTCATTGTTAGCGTTGGAACTTATGTACTAACTAGTCACCCAATTACATAATTAAGAGACAGTTTTTTTTCTAGAGAACCGGTTAAGATGGACGTAGTGTTGCTTCACTTCAGTTTCGCGTTGAACGCATCTAAATGCAATTTATAACCCGATGATGTTTACGAAAATATGTAAGAATATAATAATGTACAACATTAGTATTCGTCTGTATGGTATATTTGCTTAGTGCGGGTGCTACATTTTAAAGAACAACTTTTATATTACAATATCCGTAATCACTTTAGAATAGTAATGAGCTTACAAAGAAATACGAGTTGCGGTTTCTTAACCACAAACGTTCAAATATGGTATCTGCTAATAACTTATACATTTCCATAAATTACTTTGTTAAGTTATCAACAAGCATCCTTAATTAAAATGCATGACATCTAGAGCCTTCGCTATGATCTCATTCTTTGTATTATATTTTTACCTTTGGCTCACCGGCCGTGGTGGAGGCAATACGAGCGATGTGTCAATGGCTTCATGGTTAGACCAAACGTGTTTGAGCATACTCTTTTATAGAATTCATGCCAAGAGCAAAGATGCGCTTTATTTCGTGTTTTGCCGGGGTTCTCAGGGACTTTCTCTTTAGGTTATACTTAGTTCTGGTTGTAGCCGGTCCGATTCTTACATGCTACTTCGCCGTTAACTCCTCGAAGCCGCCGCGTGATAGTCAATTTCCTATTTCCCATGCTTGAAGATGTTCGGGTTGAACCGAGAAGTCGAAGGTCGCATCGTATCTGCTTTTGAATTTTTTGATTTCAATCTCTCTTATCCGACGAAAACGGTTAAGTGACTGACAGCTCGCGCCTTTTCCTTAAAATTTCGAGAGTCTCGGGAGAGAGTATGGACCCTTGATGTTTGCGTTTGCCGAGAAACAACTTTCGAGACACGTCCTTCAGTTTTCTGACTACTTTGTCGATTTTCTCGTCAACGTTGCTAGTGGTTTCCAAGGTTGCGAAATGATTTTGAAGTTACAGTTGAAATTTTTAAGATCCTAGAGTTGCTTGAAGTGACGTAAGTCATAGATTAGGGCGCATCATCAGGGTTCGTTCAGCCTTGAGGTAGATATTTAGTGTGCCTCGTCTAAGTCAGTGGCAACTACCGCTATTAAACCTGTTGATCACGGAGACATCTCTAAATATGTGTTTCCTGTCTGCAATCTTAAAGTCTATCTCGTTCCTGCGCTTCTTCTCACCTGGGGGGATTAAGAAGAGCCCCTTAGCCTGCTACGGCCAGACGGATCGATAAATGGTATATTTCGAGTTTTCCTTCACTTGTGATGATATTATCTGC
This sequence comes from Euplagia quadripunctaria, assembly GCA_963859945.1. Classification (NCBI taxonomy): domain Eukaryota; kingdom Metazoa; phylum Arthropoda; class Insecta; order Lepidoptera; family Erebidae; genus Euplagia; species Euplagia quadripunctaria. The sequence continues at coordinate 4,847,683 of OY982573.1, forward strand.
CTAATTTTCTCCATTAGTCAACTCTTGCGACACCTTCATGACGGAAAGGGGTAGTGGTCTGTATTCTTAAGCCGAAACGACACGGCGCTACACCTGCGAGGCTATGAAGGAGACGTTTATCTAGCGATAAGACAATACTTAAATAAATGAGAATGATCAACAAATATCCAGCTACAAACCGAGATACTGAAACCAATTACCTGTACGATGTAAATTTTTCGTAATAACTATACTATACATATAATGAATGTAAACATTACGTCGATGTTTTATTGATGAGTGCCTTTTAGGAAAACACAGGTTCCACGCTCTGTTATGTTAACAACTTTGTAGGCTCCTTTTACTTTTACAATGTTTATATAAAGCATTATTCCGTGAGATAATGGACACAAGCTTACGTAAGCAATGAGAGCGATTTACTTGCTAAATCAATATACATATAAATCTCACATGAAAGGCATAATTGCAATACGCACGCACATAATAAATACTCAATACTGTCAACTGATAATTTTGTTATTTATTTAATCTAAAAAGGCTTTGAGTTGTCACAGACGTAGGTACATGTACCCTGAATATAGTATGGAAGGAAAAAAAAAAACTGTCTGTCGTAGGACTGCACGTCAGAAGTGAAAACACATTTTTTAAAGATTTAATTAATAAGGAGCTGACAAAACTCAATGTTTAGATTAGCGTCCTCTAGTGGATCTATACCATATAATACATAAGTATATATCAAACTACAGTAGTATCGAGCAGAATCCACACATGGCGTAAAAAAATTTTTGTAAATATAAGAAACTCGGCTCCGTCTTACGAATTTTCGATCAGTTCACGTGACGCGACGACTGACGCGAGTTTAACATTTTTTAGCCATCCCAAAAAGTGCACAACACCGCTAAAGAAGTTTTCACTTCAAAAATATGAGATTCATAATCCACTGAGATTATCTGTGCTTCTCCCAACGGTTGGTTGCGACTTGAGAGGAGATTCTAGATTCTAAGCATTTCCCGTTATGCAGCTAAGTGCGCCTACACCTACCAAAAGTTGGGTCAAAAATGTGAGAAGGTTTTAACCAGCGTTATTAAAACAATAAACGTGACCTGTTCACGACGTTGTGACTAGTACAATTCTGCTTACTCGATGTAGGCAGGGTGGCAGAGTATCGACATTGAAGAGTTTAATATTAGTGTATTCGACGTGCTTGCTCCAATTCGTTCTTGTGTACCTCAGGCATGTGAAATGTTCAATTCAATGTTTAAAATACTAGAATTTCATAAAACGTGAGAGAACAGACAGGCAGACAGTTTTATATTGTAGTGACTGCATTCAACTCACTATTGACTACCATTTGAGTTTCTCCATAGTGTTTTGTGCCATGAAAACCATCAGACAACATCCGAGAAATATGTAGTGGCTACTGACTAACGAGCTGAATGTCACAGAAACCAAAGAAACTGCGGGTATCTTCTTAGAATCGTCTCTTTTACCATTACCTACCAATTTGGCTATTTACTTTACTGCTTCTTTTGTTCTTTTGGAAAACCGGCCTCGGTTTTATCTTTTCCGAATATCACCATGAGTTACGTTTACCTGTTGTCACAGTTGTAGTTGACAAATCGAAGGTGAATAAATAAAAGAATGGATGACAATGAGGAATGGATTTTCCCCATTGTCTTCACCGCCTCACCCCTCGCAGGGGTATATAAAGAAGAGCAAACACGGCGCGAGCCTTTGTCGCTCCGGTCCGTGCGCTGCAAGATAAGTGTCTCCACCTACCACGGGCCACCGACGTCGCTCAAAGACTCCAGAGACCCTGCCTTGAGCTCCACTCTTTTCTATTACCACGAATTTCAGTTTGTAACAGTTTTTGCAAGTTACATTAAAAATTGTGATATCCAGCTGTCTAATTTATCTCCACTAAATAGTTTCCCTGGTCGACTCCGTATCTAGCACGTGGCCGACCCCTACCAAGTTACACCATTTAACACCTAATTCCATTGGTTGTGTATGTAATATTATACAACGAGGAAGTCTAAAACCTAGAATGCAGGAAATGAAATGGTGTGAATGGTTTCTGACAAGCGATTAATATGATTAGTCTGAAAGTAGTCATCGTCAAATTAGTTGCTAGTAAGATTTATCCGCCAATCAGGCATTCATCTACCCAGTCACTAAATAAATACAAACTTAAAACATTCTTGTTCTAAATCTCGTTTGATAAAGTTCCTGACATATCATTGACATTGCAGTAAAAACTGACTCTAAGTAATTGATTGAGTAGTTAGCACACGTCTCTTAATTAATATCAATTATTTAATACAAAAAAAAGATGTTATCGGTCCCTCATTAGCATTATTAATAAACAAGTTACTAGACAAAGTGGTGACCTTCAATTTATTAGAGTAAATATAACATAGATTAATAATCGGGTACAAAAAAAATATTGATAACCAACCTTTTTGCGACTGTATTTGGATATTTAGAAGTGGTATGTCGGAATCGAACCGGCTAAAACCACACGGTGTTCTACTTGGGTATACCCTAGGAAGCAGGTACCCAAGAACCCTTGCAGACCTTGGCTGCCTCTTAAAAAGCAGCCAAACAATTGCATGCGGGGCCTTGTCCCATTCCGGTTCAGCTCGCGATACATCACAGTCTCGGGCCTGCTTCTGCTAGGGTAATGGGCAACTAGACCTAACGTCCTTCCGAATTACAAATGGACACAATATATGTTGTGCTATATCCTTTTTTTTCTAAACTGAGAAAGTTAACTGACTAGTTAATAATATATACATTTAAATATAAATTGGTGGCATTATAATTACTAGTGGTGTACGTGAATGATTGAACGAGTTATGCTATTATTATGATTAATTAGAATTCATTTATTATTTATAAATGAATGACCTGAATGCAAAATACTCAACAGTTTATAGATGGTTATCTGTAGACTCTACAGTCTATATTATTGATCTGTACTTAACTGTTGAGTTGAACAGTACAACATATTTAAACAGGCATAAGAGATGAGACGTATTATTATAGACAATAAATTGTCATTTTATATTCTCTTTAACTGGTAACATTAATGAGTTTCCTCCACATAGGTGCTAATGACGAACATGTGCTTAACCGGTGCATATTTACTACCGATTGTCTGTAATGATTTCCTTAATGCAACCACGTTTGATTCTTGCTGACAACTTTTATGTAGACCTTCGAATCATTAGAAGAGATTTAGAAGTTAAGTTTAGTTTAAGGAAGTTTAAGGAAAGAACGTTACAAAGTGTACGAACAGTAACTCTCTTATATAGATATACCAGGCTAGCGGCTGTGCTTTTTATATAGGTATATCGTATGCATTAAAGTCACAGTCAAGTATCTTTCACGGTTGAAAGTAGAAAGATACTTCACTTCCTTTCTCTGCTTCTTTCACTCTTTTAAAATTACGTACTCAGGAAAGAGCGGAGAGAATGCCAACGCATTAGATCGCAAAAGTATCGGTTGGAACAGTTATTATCTGTCGATCTCTGTATCTGATGATCATCATCCGCAATATGCAAAGAAGCAATGGATTGCTTGATTATTTTAGTTAACACACTTTTGGTTCTAAAAGAGTTTCGCTTCTTACACCAATAATAAAACGGCAACACGAGTTTATTTACCGCCATTTATATTAAAGCTTACTCAAGCCGTAGACATTTTGTGGTTAAACCCTAGGTAACTAAATGACATCGAATAAGATAGCCTTCTTTTTTTTTTGACGTGTGGAAACCCCCACGGTTCATGACCGGGGCTAAACGGTAAGGTGGTATGTTGGACTCCAACCGACTAAAACCACACGGTGTTCCGTCCCGTAGTTTTATTGCCAGGTCCTCAGGTGTACCCTGGAAAGAAAATCCCTTAAAAGAAATCCCTGAGGAGGAGCCTACTGATACTGTATAAATATGTGGGAAGAAGTAGAAGGGTAATTCCTTAATCTTAGAAATAGAACAAATTGCTTGCAATTAGAAGAAACACAACCTGAAACTTTACGGAGCATTTGCATGATCATTCAAAGTCTATTTTTAATTTTTTGTATATTTTGAATAATACTAGAGCTAACAAAATCAAGTTTTTGTAGGTCCACGTTTTGTGTTAATTTAAATTGAGTTTCAGATATTATTTCAATGCAAGTTAATAAACTTATCATTTAAACAGAAGGTAATATCATTTAAGTTCTCCAATGATACATAAACACATCGATTTTTTTTTCTTGTTAAAAAGTTACCGTAAAAGCGAAATATGAAACTGGAAGCCTCGCAAGTCACCTGTACGCTTTGTGTAACAAGAAGCTCTGTTGGGCTCTTTAGGAATTTGGTTTTGTGTCTATTATAAATCACTATAACATGCTTTTAACATCCTTAATTGATTTATTTTTGCTCTATCGGTCAATAACATTTACCTTAATTAAATGGCTTCTTTTAATGTTTTACAATAATAAATAATGAATACTTTCATTGAAAGCGGTGAGAATCCCATAACAGACACCAATGCGATAACATGAACACCGATTCTAATCGTGTTCGTCAGCATACAAACTCAAAATAGTGAGTTCAGAAACCATTGACGACCCTCCGAGTTCATCTCGATAATGTATGTATCTCTAGTGACTATTTTACTATTTTATTTGTATAAAAATTTAGGGTTGGTCTGAATGCGATAGTTTGTTTAAACTTTGTAGTGACTGTTTCATGGATGTGGTCTCATGTTAACAGAATCCTATCGCATGGTTGTTAAATTTATCTTATAAGTTCTATTACATCTTATATATTACATAGATATTCTCATGCGTTATTCCGGTCCTGGGTAGACAGAGATGATAGAGAGTCCGTATATATCTGTAATGTCCTTGGTCTACCAATGGAGGTGGTGGGGGGGCTGGTCAAGGGAATTGTTTTTTTTCTTATTTATTTGAATATGCTTGAATAAAAACTTTCGTGAGTTGGTATTCTTATTAGTTAAGATATACGGTTTTACTGACGTGCATATTTCGGGGATGCCCGACTAGTTTCGGACCCGACGGGGGCCCTTTATCAAGGGGTGAGGCGTCCTGCCGCGTCGGTGGCACCTGCACCTGCGAAATATACACGTGAGTAAAACCGTATATCTTAACTAATTATTTGAATAGTTTAAAAAAGTTTTTTTTTTTTTGTATATCTGATATAAAAATATTGTTCACTTGTATTTCGTTTACATTTTACACACACAGCTACATTTATTTCGGTCATGTCCCTTCTATTTTCTTTATTAACTCTATGAATGATTCAGTTATTACATACTTACTTGTATTGGTAGCTAATCGAATCGTTTTGTCGTACCATTGGCCACATGATTATACCAATATATTCATATGATGAGGAAATGTTTTCGTACCAAGTACCTTTATACAATGAGCTTGTTTTGTATGTACGCCCACGGTTCGTTCCTGTGAGGTAAACGGGTCTAAATATTATCATGTATTTTTAGAGCATTGTTCAGCTTTTGCAACTGCTGGTCGTCGTGAGCTCGACAGAACGATAAATTAATATGAACAGTTTCTATCGCTGACTAGAAGTTTATTATCATCTACTGGCTTCTGAGTAACTCCTTTTTTGGGAAAACCCAAATAAGGAATTACAACAGCCTAGATCAAAGCATGCAATCACAACTACACATTACCAAGATAAGTTATTCCTTTACTATAAGGAAATATAAAGGCTATTGACTGTATTTCTCAGTTTAGTTTACGTGTGTAATTTGTGGCCAATTCTCTATTTGTAAGAGAGTAAATACGGCGGGCCCAGCGTCCTAGGTCGGGAGCCGTTCACCTTACAGACATCCTGACATAGCCAGTCCCTGAGTAGCGTCTCCAGAGACCCGAGGGGAGAGACGGAAGGGCAGTTAAGGTTTGCAACGAATAAGTGATAACAGTGTTGTTGAGAGTGTTTACAGAAATCGGTACACGATTACTTACCAATAGGTAGGAAACGTACCAGGTTCCTAGCTGATCCGCTACTAGGTTGTAAAGTGGACGTCTTTTGAGAAATCTTCATCCCTTTAAGATAGTAATGTCACACCGTATCGGGGCAACTTGAAACATTTCACAGCACACTTAAGTAAGAACCACCTGAGACCAGAGCAAGGCCGGGGACCGACCAGGCTACGGCGTCGAAATATTTCAACTGATAAAAATAATAAAATTAATTCAGTACCGAGTGGTGCCACGCAACATTAAATGACGTCGTGGCAGGTCCATAAAGAGATGGCGGGATGAACTGGATGCTTATTGGGAAGATTGGCGGCAGAAAGCTTTAAACCGTGAGCAGTGGAAGGAGGGTAGGGAGGCCTTTGCCCTGCAGTGGGACCACCATGGCTAATAATAAATAATAACACATAAATAATTCAAACTACCCTTGTATGTGTGTAACATAAGTCACCGTAGGGGTTTGACTGTTGAAATGGTATATTCACATGTAAAAGGAGCGAGGACTTTTTATATGTAACTTTCTAGTATTATAATCTCAAATTTGAAATCGGAGAAAAAAATGAAATAAAAAGGTAAATTACCATTGAAATCAGCGTTGATTATATAAGGACTGTTTGTTAGAATGATTGGATGTATGAACATAATTGTTTATGCGAGACGTCTTTGACAAAAATGTGAAGAATTAGAAGTTAGGGAATTTAAGACTTAAGGACGTTCGTAAATGAATATTACACAATCCCACTTTAACTTATATTCTTGGGGTAGGAAATGTATGTGCATAGTTTATTTGTTCTCTGAAAGAAAACAGAAATTGTTCGAGGTATAAAATTTGCATAATATTGTTTACACTTTTCGGCAAATGTATTCATTTAATTTTTTCCCCTTTTCCTCATGTATGGTGTTAGATATTATTATACATCTGTGTGCTGTGGTGTGGTTTCATTGACTACTTTACTATATCATAAACTATATTCAGAGACAAAACAAATATACCGTCCAAATGAGTCAAGTCGTTTAAAAACTATACGATTACTGACGGTCACATAATACAAGTAGATAGTACTTGCATCCTCAAGGCAGAAGGCTTCTAAACGACAAGCCGTCCTAAAGCAAAATACAAAACCTTACCGAGTACTTCGTTTTTACGATAGTAGCCATATTTTTTTTTTGTAATTGTGTAATTTTTAACCCCCGACGTAAAAAGAAGGGTGTTATAAGTTTCACGGGTCTGAATGTCAGTCTGTCGCATCGTAGCTCCCAAACGGATGAACCGATTTAAGTGCGTTTTTTTTTTTGTTTGAAAGGTGACTTGATCGAGAGTGTTCTTAGATATAATTCATGAAAATCGGTTCGAAGATCATCATCGCTTTTCTAATCGTTGAAGAGATTTTCGAGTCGGGGGTATTTTAAATTTTATGTAATTATTAGTGTTTTAAATCCATATCATAGGCGCGAAACCAATGAAACCAATGTTCAAAATATCAAGCTTATAATATTTGATTGTGTAACATCACAAAGCCGTAAGCTATAAAATCGTAAAGAAGTTCAGAATTAGAATACTAGAACAGCCTAATGGTACAAGATTTTTGCATAAAAAGCGAAAGTTGTAAATATTGTTATACATTTTAATATGTATAAACAGCGATCCACAACTACTTAGCAGATGTCCATTTTGTTTTATTAAAAAAAAACTAATAGGTATATCATAATTTTTTTTATATATATTATAGGAGGCAAACGAGCAGACGGGTCACCTGCTGGTAATAACTATAATTTAAAAACTACACTCACTGTTCAATTTTGGTTTTGAAACTTAATATTATTATTATAAAACCACCTGAGTTAAAAATACTAAATAAAAGTATTTTCGTCACAACACTTAAAAGTTGGTTACATTGAGCTTAGGTGTCAGTTGTTTGAGGAAGTTATTTGGATTCATTTAGAATTCAAAATGGAGAAAGACTAATAAAACAAACCGTGTCTATATGTATATTAACGACGAAAATTGTGTATATAAAGAGTGGTGGAATTTCGACTATAATTCATTAAGTTTTCATTTTTTTAGTTTATATTATTGGCCAGTATAACTTGAACTGCCATTGTATAGACCTATGTACCATGACAGGTCAACGTACATACTGGACGCATGTAGCCGTTGCCGTTCATGTAATTTTTTAATTTGTAACACAAATTGTTCGAAAACTGCTCTTCTTAAATATTCCACATTTCACGTTAAGAAAACGGAGGATTTTCTTAACAATATGTGCAAAAACAATTCTCTTCACGTATTAATAAGCATACGTCTGCACTTTAATACAAGAAGTCTGTACATATATGTGTATTAATTTTTTTTTTCGTATATTACGATCACTCGCCGCCATCAATCTGCAACCTGTATCGCCGTGGGTGTATTAAACCAAAGGTAACACACTCGTTGCCCACGGCACTAACATATTTAAATATATTTTATTTATCTGATTATCATGATCAATCCATTTTTCAGCGTGTAGTGCCGTTTACACTTATAGGTTAAGGCACTTTGTAATAGGTAAAGCAAGCAAATTTAAATTGAAGATTAACCATGTACCTAACGCAAATTCGAAGAAAAATTATAAATAAGTGTCCTATAAAAAAAAGTGTTCCTTGATAGATAGAGTCAGTAATGAAAGTCACCGACCGCATTTAAGTTTGCAAAAGGCTCTTGCGTGATAAATGATAACAAATCAGTAAACAGAAAAAAAAAGATGTTTAATAAAGGGTTTATATCGTACTAGCAACCCGCCCCGGCTTCGCACGGGTACAAATTATACACCTAAACCTTCCTCATGAATCACTCTGTCTATTATTGAAAACCGCATGAAAATCCGTTCCGTAGTTTTGCAGTTTATCGCGAACAGACAGACACACAGACGCGTCGGGGGACTTTGTTTTATAATATGTAGTGAAGAGTCTGTGTATGTAATTATGTTCCTTGTAATTTGTTAGAAAAATGAATTTAAAAGTTTATATAAGCAGCAGTCTCGTATGATCATGTTACATATACATATGTCTGTAAATTTGAGTTTTAATCTAATTTGATTTATCTTCTCTTTGATTACATGTTTGTTGGTGAACAGTATTTTTTGTTTTGAATAACATAATATGTATCACTGTTTTAATAAATCTCGTAACATATCAAACAAGATTAAGTACCTTCATCATCACGGTGCGGTCTAATCTCGCTTTTCTCTTCTTATCAACATACGCAGAATTGTTGTTATGATTATTATCCTTGGCTGTATTTAAATAACAAATTGTGTAGAAAATGTGGAGCTTGATAGTAGGTTGTGAAAACCTGCAGTAATTTAGTTGTCTATGAATGGACAAGACTAATTTTATAACCTTACATTGCACAAGGTGATATATGAAACACAAATAGCAAAACTTTATATCCCTAGGCTATTCACGCCAAAGATTCTGCTCCTGCCCATATTATATTACAGAATGTACATATTATATATGCATTTTCTGACTAAGGTTAAACTTAGTTTTTTTTCGAACATGAAAATGGACTAAACCTATTTTAATTTGATAAAATTAAAATTAAGTTAATTACTCACCTCAGACCATAACAGAGCTATTATTGTTTGTTCTAGTAGGTATTGGACATCGAAAATAAAAAATGTCCAAAGAAAGTTAGATGTCATCTCAGGAACAACAGTTAACACAATTATATTATGGGAATTAACAACTATTGTAGTTGCTATAGTATGTGCAAAAGCTATCAAAATCGTACCGACCACACACGCTGCACGTAATAACATACTGCATTACTCAATTGTAGGTACATGTGTTTGTTTACTGCGTGTCGTACGTAGCGGAAGCACAGATCAGGAACGTATCCTCTGTGGCGGAAGGAAGCTTTCTGTTTTATTGTTACACCTTACGAAATAATTATAAACATTTTTTCACTCAATCATTACTCAATCATGCCGGAAGAATGGTATGACTGACGGCTTCGACCAAATTGAGCTTATGCCATGTTTTTTTTTTTCATAAATCATTACGAACGCTTACGTTACATCAGATAAGAACATGAGGAATTGGTTTTGAGAGCAAATTGGTCTACATAATAATTATCTTTATTTAATAGCAAGTGATAACAAAACTTTGCTCTTAGGTACATTTTATATTATAGTACATACCTACGAATAGTATTTCGGTTTTATTATCACGAGGCATTGCGATGAGACTTGAGAATACATATATTTTTTCAGAATAAAAGGGGTTAAAACTTAAGCCCACGTTTATAGAGTTCCAACTGAGCTGCTTCACCTTACGTGCCTTCATAAACTTACAGAGTATATATATCCGTGTTTCCTAAAACGTCACGAATCACGAATTTTTATTAAAAAAAATCATAGCCGCGCTAATGGCGGTGCGTTGAACCACAGATTACTGTTACTACGTAACAGATAAATCACTCTCTACAAAAACGTCTATACCTACTGTTTTAATTACCTACTCTTTCCGAGCGCCGACCGCTGCATGCGAAAATGATCTTAAATGTTCTTAAAACACGATTATTATTGCCTCGCAATAGCGCATGCTTGCGTTGCCGTAAGTGAGTTTAGGGTTACCCCTTTTTATGTAATATTCAATATCTATATTTTTATAAAAAAAGCCTATATTAATTAAGTGAAGTTTTATTACTGACTTAGAAAAATGTAACACTGAATACCACGTCCTCGTAAGTTTACTAATACGAAACACTTAACAACGAATGCACGCTACCAACAAAAAATGTATCACCAAAGCGCGATCTCGCTTAACTAACTTAACTCGTTTTTCTGACGAGAAACATCAATAAATTATTAGAACAGTTAAATTTACAGTCTCAAGAAACAAAGCAAATAAAATAGACAAAAATAGCAAAGAAAATAGACAAGAAAAAACTACATCATTATACTACTATATTATATCATCATACATTACTGGATCTACATCCATATACAGCACATAAACTATCAGAAACCATGTCAATTTTCACCGTGAATTTGACTGTATTAAACTATAAGTATATCAATACGATTTCGAATTACGTTTTTGTACTTTAAAATTTAAAAATAAAAACGTGAGCGCTCGATGCCGCTGTCGGCAACCCACTGCGCGAGACTGCGTATTAGGTCCGCCAGCGGTCGAGCGGCCGGGAGGTGTTTAGCGCACGTAAGTACATCGAGTGGCATAGGCCTGGTTGAACTACTGTTTCTCCCGAGCGCCTGTACATGCAGTTTCACATGGCTTATTTTTATATTTAGATAAGACTTAACATCCATGGCTCGTAATGTGATATTATCTAAGCTCCAATTTCGTCAATAAACAGTTTTTTTTAATGAAACTGGTAAATTCTGAAATATAGATACGGTTTCAGACAAACAACTCTTCAGATTTATGATATTGCTATGAATAACTCGGAGTAATGAGGATTTTGCTAGGAAAGTGGGATTTTAGAATCAGATTTGAACCTCTATCTTAGGGACTTTTAGAAATACCAACCTATTTGGCTTCTTGTATCCCTGAAAGCTACTTAAAAAATCATTTTTTTCAGTAGCTTCTCATTTGTGTGGTCTCAAATAACTGAAAGCTAATGGTACCGCTCTAATTTGTCGAACTGATCTGTCTACTCGTTAATTTTGAGTGTATTCTTAAGTCTAAATATAGAAGAGACTCAACGGATTTAGAATTAATTAGGTGTGTTCAGCTATTTATATTAAGTGGCACTTTGGTTAGGAGTGTATTGCTCTTTCACTATGTGTCATCATCGGCGTGAAACCGTGTATGTTAAAAATGTTTTCTTTTTTATTACCAATTTTGTGTTTGATTTCTTGTTTAACATGTATAAATCAGTTAAGTTATATGTATAAATTACAAAAGGATTAACAGGGCCGGACCGTGGGTTTAGGGGTTCCTTAGGGGACCTTCCTTCCTTCCTCCACTTAGGGGCCCCAGTAATATATATAATATATAAATATTTGTTTTATATTATAATATATTATGCCTTAGTGTTTGTTAAATACAATCTTAAATAAATTGACAAATTATAAAGCAACCTTTCTGCACTTTCCTTTGGCAAATTCTTTAATTTGCTTCTCACATTCTAGGTGCTTGGTTAAATCAACATTTATGGACAAAACGAATAAATGGTTAAGTCGTGAGTTTGACATCGTCGTTCTGTATTTATTCTCTATATATGCCATCCTGGAAAAGGAGCGCTCGGCTTCACAGCTTGTGATTGGTAAGGTTAAATATATTTTTAAGATTGTATAGCAGTCCGGGAATACGTCAACAAGTTTCTTTTCATAAATAATCGTAAAAATGTCTACGCAAGACGAGTAGGACTCTGTCGACTGAAGCGAATACGTTTTTAATTGGATGCATTAATTGACTAAATATTCATCCACATCATCGGGATAATAGTCAATAACCTTACTTGCGCTTTCTAAATCAATGTGTTGCATGTTTCTTTCTTGCAAATCCATTAAAAATTTAATTTTTTTGCTACATGCCTCATATACACGACTTCTTCGATTTAAATCCATGTTCAGTTTATCCAGTGCAACGTTTAGCGTGTCTATTTTAAACTTTTCTGCGCCATGTACTGCGACTTTCTCTGTAGAATTATCAGAATATTTTTATGTAATGTGTCTCTTAGTTATATCACTGTAGTTAGTTTCCACATTTGTACAAAATTTTTTGGCTTTTTGTTCGTAATCCTTTAGCTTCTGATCTGAATAATGCCTTATGTTGCTAACAAACTCATTTAATGGCCAAATTAACTTATAACCTTCACAAATATCAATTAAACAGAAATTTACTAGATGGCATTATTCTATCATATATGGCGTTGTCGCACCAGTGGGTGTTGGCGTATCTAAGGGCGTTGCTATGGGTTGACACCGAGGATACGCGTAATACCCAAAGACGTTTCACTGGCTGTCAGTTCGAAGTTGGTACACCTGAACGTAGACTTGAATTAAATGAAATGAATGGGTTTGATTAATCGCAGGATTCGCAAGGCTGCAAACCTTATGATCTGTTTCATTTAATAAAATTATGGATTTTTTTCGCCTTATCGTCTATTTTTGTCTTTAACTTGACTTGGCTGGGGCCCTGGGCTGAAGCCCAAAAAGCCATATGATAGATCCGGCCCTGAGGATTAAGTGCCAGGCTACAATATTTTAATTTAGATTTTTCCTTCAATACATTGTCATTAATATTCTCGCCAGTATTTTCAATCACACCAGCGATATTTGTAATATTCGTTGATGCGTTACTACGATATCTAGAATTAATATTTAATCTCTAATCAATCGATATCGACGCAACTGACTTTTTTCAAATTACAATGTTGGTTCTTGTGTAAAAGTTGCCCAATTTTTTTTTATGTCTCACTAGAAAGTAGTTTTTATATTGCTATTTTAGACATAATGTGGATTTAACTACAGGTCGACTTTGTACGTATAACCCGGCATTGTGATGTATATTCCGTGGTTTATGCATATCACTAAATGTGTTGCCCGTTCACCTCAATGTTTGAACTACGCCCAAGAATTTAAAACTAATCTTCTCTATATTACAACTAGTTTGTGCCCGAGGCTTCGTTTGCGTGCAAATTATTGTGCTACTAGCCGTCCCCGCAGTGTTACCTGCATTTGTGGTCACTGCTCCGCTCCTATTGATCGTAGTGTGATGAATTGATGATATATAGCCTTCCTCGATAAATGGGCTATCCAACAATAATAATTGAAATAATTTATCAATTCGAACCAGTAGTTCCTGAGTTTATCGCATTCAAACAAACTCTTCTGCTTTATAATATTGGTATAGATTCCTCGGGAACTACTTTTTCTGGATGAAAGATACACTATGCCCTTTTTTGTATCCATGACAACGTCCACCTATGCAAAATTTCATAAAGATCCCTTTAGTGGTTAAGCCATAATAGCGTGAGAAACAAACGAACAAGCTCACTTTCGCATTTATAATTTTACAGACACCTGTAGATACACACAATTTTTCCCTTACATGAATTAAAGAAAAAAATATAATACGGATACTGCTGCTCAAAACATGTGTATATTTAAACGGAGTAAATGTATATCTAAACGGAGACTTATACCATTTGTGTCATCGTAACTATCAACATCATTGTCGTCTTCTAGACAAAACAAGTAGACTACCTCTTTCCTCCCGTGGTAGTTAGTACTTATGTTTGCGTACCATCGTGAAATCTTGTGTGATTCTCAGGTCGTTGACTTTGTCATTGAATTTTTTTGGTTATACTTTTCACAGTATCATTATGGAGTCTGGAAACCCGCCCGGTAGTTGGCAATAGATATACAAATAATATTTATATCTATATGTATACATATTATAATTTGAAGTTGGTTAAATAGGAAAAGACCAAACAGTTCAGTACCATTTCCTCCTCAGTTTGCCGACTGATTTCTTTTTGAAGTGAAAACTTCTTTAGGCACGTCTGTGTACTTTTGCTATGGCGAAAATGCACGGAACTCGTAACCGTCACGCTAATAATACATATATAGATCCACTAGAGGGCCGGAGGGCGTTAATCTAAACTTTGAGTTCTGTCAGCTCCTTATTCATTCATGTCACCAAGCTTCGTCGTTTCTTTTAAGTTTTCACTTCTGTCGGCAGTACCATGACTGCCAATTTTTTATTATTTTAATCACGTAAGAGTACTTATTCGTTTTTATTGATGCTTGTTGAAAACATTAATTCTATTTTTCATATTCCCACTGCAGCTATTCCACCACTCAAACATCTCGCTCTTCCCAATGCTCCCATTCACTTATGGTGTCTGTTGAGTCAATGCAATGCGCATGGGCATCAGTCGTCACGGCCATAATGCCGTCACGGTGTTTTGTTTTTCATGCTTCCATGGCACCAGCTGTCCCGTACAGCGTGTATTTATAACTGATGTTAAAATAGTACGGGGAAGTAGGGTTTTATGTGTCGGAGGATATACGGAAGATGATTTGTAGAAATGCTTTGTTGTTTTGTTAGTGTGACGGGTTCTGATGGATTTTAGTTGGTATACTTTTTTCTTCTTTTTTTTCTTCAAGAAAGACAACTCCCGCATTAGGAATTACTCCTGTGTCGCGGGGGACTTTACAAACATAAACAACGGACACAAAGAACACCCAGACTCGGGGAGGAATCGAACCTACGACCAGTCAGGCATAGCAGTCAGGGTCATTAACCACTAGACCAACAGGCCAGTCACTTGCTGGGTGGTTAGTTGATATGTTATGAAAGCACTTTTCTGTATGATTTCATTCATTAACCCTCGACGCAAAAACGACGGGGTGTTACAAGTTTGAAGTGTCTGTGTGTGTGTGTGTGTGTGTCTGTCTGTGGCATCGTAGCTCCCGAACGGATGAACCGATTTTGAATTTGGTTTTTTTTTGTTTGAAAGGTGAATTAGTCGGGAGTGTTCTTAGAAATAATTCAAGAAAATCTGTTTAGCCGTTCGAAGAAAATCAGCTTTTTTTCTAATCGTTGAAGGGGTTTTCGAGTCGGGGGTATTTTAAATTGTAAATGTATAGTAATTTTAAAATATTATTTCATTTCACTTCCGAATAATTTAAATATTTGTTGTATTGTGTCATTAATATTTGTTAGGTATATTTAATAATTTAATTTAAACAACCTGCAAGTGATTGTTGCACTTACACATGCTTAGTTCATATCGTAGTAATATGTTGTCATGTATGTTTAGTGTAATAGGTGTTGACCACATCAAGATATTATACGCTAGTAATAATAGCTCAGTGGTTGGCCATCAAATAAAAATAAAATTAAGTTTTACATCAATTCCAACAAAAGGTCACTGCAGTCAGATCCTGTAGAAATGTTCGTACGATTTCAAGAATTTAAAATTGTAGAGAAATTTCGAGACCGTACGCGGTAAGAAATCTTGACTGATCTAGTTTTAAAAAGTTTTAACAAGAATGCCAAAGAAACTTATATACGCTTTGTTGTTACTACGCATAGTAGATTATAAACTCTATAAAGTATAATTAAGGATTTAGTTATACTGTTGATACACATCGATTCGAGGTGTGAAGTCTGTGGGCGTCGCCGTCGTTAGAATACTCTGACACTTAATACAATTGATAATTTATGAGCATAAATCAATTCATACATATTTTTGATCTGCTTTTGTTGTATAAACTAAAATAGATAACAATTGCTTATATAGTTTATTGACCGATGAACAGCTGTGCTTTGGAATGCAGGATATAAAAGTTTCCTAATATGGAAAACGGACATAAAACCATGATACACAGCGATATTTAAACAATAATGGAATTAGAAGAATTGAATTACGTTTTAGGTAAACATTTCATTTCTTATTTTGATATTATTCCATTCAAATAAGTTGTTTATACATATTTGGAGGTGTTTCTTAATACAAATCGAAGTGACTACTTCTATAGCTTAAATCAGTGTGTTTGTACTCCCGGTCTTGTGTCAGCCAAGGTGCTGCAGTTTACGAATCTTTGACTTTTCTGTTCCGTCTGTACTATTAATATACAAAGATTAACTATTTTGACACAATCACTTATTTCCTTACCACTGTCGATAGCTATACACCGCAATAAAGGTGTTGAAAACAAATTGAGAAGAAGGGTTTTGGCAGCCGAACACGCTTTATTGACTTAAGCCTCCTGAGAAACACTGTCTGCCATTAGGCCAAGTACGATTACACATTATCGATAGTAAAAAATATAAAGGTGAGTGTCAGCTCCGACCCATGACTGGAGTTTACAATTTACTGTTTGTTTACAATTTATATATACATCTCTCTCTCTCAAAGGAGGGGCCCTTTCTCACTCTCTTATTCTATATATATTCATCATTTGTAGACGCTGTACAGTATATATTCTATATTACAAGTATATATTCACTAATCACATACATATATAGCATACCGATTCTTAAGGAGTAAACTCCAAAAACATTACGATCAATATAAGTTTTATTTTAAAAGCACTCGTAATTGTACATACTTTTACGTAACAAATGGCTTATTTTTGTTTTGTTACTTAATACATTCAGTTTGGCTGTAAGTTATTGCATAGAAATAGCCATGGCGTGACCGCAAACGATAGTTCGTATTATATTTTTCTACTTGCGAGTGCCTGCGAATATCTGTATTTCATGCTGTCGGTTATCCGAATAAAATACAATACTGTTCCTAGCGTTTATAGTTACTGCTCCGCTTCTAACGGTCGTAGCGTGACGTTAAATTTCGTATAACCCTCTTTAAGATTTGGGATCCAATGTAATAATCATAAATTTAAAATAACCTCGACTCGAAAATCTCTTTAACGATTAGAAAAGAGCTGATGATCTTCGAACGGCTGAACAGACTTTCAAACAAAAAAATACTATCTACTTAAATCGGTATATTCGTTTGGGAGCTACGATGCTACAGACCGACAACAGTACTCGTATTTTTTTTTCGGGTATTAATTTTTTTTTCACATTTGGTAGTTCCAGAGAAAAAGAGCCTTCAACAAACAAATAATGTTTAATGCCGATTCGTTTTTAACTTTTTTATCCTCTTTTTTTTCTTTCCTGTTCTATCCTTTCAACCATTTTCGTAGGTTTCATACGTCTAGTCGGTCGATCAGTACCTAAGTACAATGGACACAATCGTTGGCTAAGGTCAAAACAATGTTACATGAACATTATCTGTCACTATAAACTTAATATATTTTATAATTAATTCTAGGTATTTATATTATACAATAGTAGCAACCCGCCCCGGCTTTTTAACCAATTTACACAAAACGTTAAGAAATTATACACCTAAACCTTCCTCATGGATCACTTTGTCTATTGGTGAAAACCGACAGACAGACGCGGCGGGGAACTTTGTTTTAAAATATGTAGTGTATTGATCGTGACTATCTTTAAACATAAATATTATTGTATCTCATTAAACTGCTGAATACGGTCAGCAAGAACTAGTTGAACATCAATTAATTGTAACTTATATTATGATACAGGAAAAAAATGTATTCAAAGAAAGTTGATGCCTTTAAGAATGTCGAAATGTTTTCTATCAAATTTTATGTTCGTTCCTACAACAAACGATTTTATGTCAGTTTCTAAGAATTCCGACATCGTGACAATAGTTTCTCTGATGTTCGTATTTTTCGGACAATGTCCCAATTATGTTCCGGCACGGTTTGTCGTTCCAAATGACGTTCCGCTCAGGGATGTGATAATGTTTTCCTATTTCGTAAGTAAAAACTAGTGCAGATTGTGAAATGTTTATCTAATTTAAAAAATGTAACAACGCCATTGCTTTTAGTGACCTCATAACTCGTAACTGATATAATAGTCCCGGGAATATTTTTAATAATAAATTCACGGTGGGCGACATATCTATGTCTAAGCACGATGCTCCCTAATGCTAAGCGTTACAAGGAAATGTGGCACAGCATATTTCTGTTCGATTATATTACGACTCAGGAAGTACTTACAACTTAAGGAGACTAATAGTAGTATGTGTGTCCGTAGTGTTGTATTTCTGTTAGCGAGTAGAGCGAGTCGACGAGTAGAGTCACTAAAGCCCATTGAGGATGGGGGCTAGCTTTTTTACAAGTCAACTGTTTTGTTAAAAGGTACCTTATCAACCACTCTATATGCACCGATTATTTCCATACTCACACGCTGTATGGTCCTGTAGTTCTATTACACACTCAACTTGACATCAGATAGTTTCACGCTCACATACGTTCCCTCTGAAGCTTTCCTTTCTATTTCTTCCATATCCTATGCGTACATGATATGGAAAACGTGTCTGTATTGTATGCCATATAGGGTGAAAATGGGTTACCAGCTGCCGATGGGTTTCACGCGGCGATGCACAAACATTAGTGCAACAACATCATTTGTTGGTACATGAACGTAAAGATTCTAGATGTGACACATGGATTTTGTTTCTAGTTTAGCTTATCACGAAGATTCTCGTAAAATAAAATAAAATGGTAAGCATAAAAATATCTCGAAAATACATACATACACTCATATGTAATCCCGAAGGGGTAGGCAGAGGTGTAGAAAACTCCCATATTTTGCCAACTTTTCGTGGGAGAGCCATGTTTCGGCACGCATGGGACGGCTCCACCGGAGTGATACCACGGCCTCACAGAAAACTTCTAGTTAAGCAATGCTTGCATTACTTTTCGCCGAGTGAGTGAGGTTACCGGAGGCCCCAACCCTTAAAGGCCGACAACGCACTTGTGACTCTTGAGTTGCAAGTGTCCATGGGCGGCGGTATTCATTTACCAGCAGGTGACCCGTCTGCTCGTTTGCCCCCAATACCATCTATAGTTTGGTTCCCACTTACGTAATAGGGGGTAAGCCTATTGCCACCAACCGGGCACTTTGGGAATCAAAGATGGGAAAATTGGGACTATATTGAAAGAGGATAGGTAACCAAGAAGGAATCCATCCATCTCAAGAATATTTCCTGCAATTGCCTTGGAGGAAATATTGCTGATATGGATGGATTGGGGAGTGTTATCAATAACTCCAGAAGGTCAGGGTCCACATACCTGTAATTCGAACTGGCTCTTGGCGAGAAATTCGAGCCCTCTAACTTTTTGGAAATACTACTTACTTGTACTTACGAGTGAATTTCACTGACCAAAAAGCACATTCGTAATATATTTTTTATTGAAAACTAGCTGACCCGACAGACGTTGTCGTGTTCAAATTTTAAGAATTTGTTTTAATGTCATGGAAAAAAACACTTCCAGTTTACCCTGAATTTGCCCATTTTCGGGTAAATTTTCCAAAAAAACTATCCATTACTAGCTGCACCCAGCGGTTTCACCCGCGTAAGTCCCGATACCGTGGGAATATCGGAATAAAAAGCCTATGTGTTAATACAGGTCTCCAGCTATCTACATACCAAGTTTCATCGCAATCGGTTCAGTAGTTTTTGTGTTGTGTGTTTGTGTTTCATAAACTTTCACGTTTATAATATTAGTAGGATCACACACCAACAAGTACGTCCATCGTCAATAACTTGCAATGTCTCCTCTAGAAACTGCTATAAAATATTATTTATGCGAATAATAAACTATTAATATAACAACGGCGTATCGAAATCACGGCCACGCCTTATAGGGTTAAACTGGGCTGCGAATAGTGCTCTATGAAAACATTGACTCCATAACAGATGGTAGACCAACGTTCGATTGAAAACAAAACAACCCATTATAAACGTCCACTGTACACTGCTTATAGTATCCTCCGCCATTGATCGGCAGAATGAATGAGTCGTTATAAAATTATGGAGAAATAGAGGCCATTAATTGTTAATAAATCGATTGATGAGTACTTCATTTTGGTGAGATGGTTTTAATGGTAGGGAATATGAAAGTGAGGGTTAAACTTAATATCGAATTGAGGAAGATATTATAAATAGCAATAAATACGTAGGTACGGTATCAGTTAAACTTTCGCTGTTTAATGTGTGTGTGTCTATTGCTGTACAGTTTGAAAAGTAGTGTTATAAAAGTTGATCCAGATATTAACTTAACCCATTTAAGCCCGTTGTGCCCAAATGAGGACACCTAAAGAAGTACCCTCAACTTTTTTATGCTTTTGTTTTTTCTTTTTTCTAATGTAGATATTTGTTGGTTAAAAAGCTATTGACTCGTTATTAGACAAACTAGTGATTAGAAACAGATAAAAGAGATTTTGCCGAGCGTCTTGCGGAACTGTTTCAGGCTTCGATGATCACAATGATTAAGGAATTTTTATTTGTAACTTTTTCCTCTAAATCTGCTAGTTTTCTTAGGTAAAATACATAAATATGTTCCGGACAATAGGGTAAAATTTAATTACAGTAAAATAGTTCAGTATTCTTTGTACTAGGAGTGTTTTACAATGGTGTCCCCAATTGGGGCCAATGGGCACATCAGAGGCAAAATATTCGTATAATTGTTACCATGTAATTTTTGAAAAACAATGTCTAAATTGACATGTAACAGTTATAGTGACTACTTTGAGTTTCAAGAAGCACTTGATGCTGTAATACTTGAAGAAGATGATGTTACAGAGATAGATTTAGTAGATACTAGCAGCGCCCCGCGGTTTCACCCGGATCATTTCATCGTTCGTTCGATCGTTTCATCGGGATAAAAAGTAGCCTATGCGTTAATTCAGGTCTCCAGCTCTCTACATACCAAGTTTCATCACAATCGGTTCAGTGGTTTTTGCGTGAAAGAGTAACAAACAGCCAGTCATCCAAACTTTCACATTTATAATATTAGTGGGATTCCTGCTGAACCAAGTGTGTTTACCTATACAGAAGATGGCGATCTAGACCATATACAAAGCATGGCTATCCCACAAGACATACCAAGTAAGATTTGAAGTTTTCACGAATCGAGATGAAGAGGACTAGAAAAGTACCAATAACGAACTGTTCGCTGGAACTAAGAGATAGAAATAATTTTGCGGAACCTTGTGGAATTCCGCTGGTGTAAAACAGAGACGTTCAGTGAAATTATAAGCTTATAGTTTCACTAACGGTAATGTGCAAACGCATATTGATAAATTGATAGATGTGCTGAAAAAATAAAATAGTTGCAGTGAAAGATATGAAGAAGAAAACCTGTGCTGATCTTGACTTTCGTTTCGACCAAAATTTATTCCTACGTTGGATGGGCAACAATCGCTGCGTCATGGGGTCAAACTAATCTAACAGTGACAAACTCATGCCGCCTTTACCTTGTAACTTATGATATCAAGTTAGAGCAGCTTTAATTTCGTCGTAACATTGCTCCTCATTATTGGAGACATACAAGTAGTGAAAATTTGCATCCAACAGCTGCTGTGGTACCAATTTTGCAGAATGGTGGAGTAGGTCACTACCCTCAAAAACTTTTGAAACAACTTCGATGTACCATGTGTTATAAAAATGCATGTTGGAAATTCAAAAAGCGTGTGAAAACTTTATGCATTGAAAGAAAATGTTTTAAAAAATTACACACCGCTTTAGCCCATTGTCCCCATTTGAGGACGGCTTTTTTTTTTCAATGAAGGAAAGTATTTTTATTAGTTTTTTAGGTTTTTGTTATAATAATATTAGTTTCTACCAATTAATAAAGAAATTTTGTTATTTCCACTGTAAATTTGTATTTGGGCCCAAATGGGTTAATGTAATAACTAGCTTTTGCTCGCGACTTCGCTCGCCTTAAAAGAGATTTTGTCAAAAAGTAATTTTTCCATCCCCTTTTCTGTACCACTATGTCAAAACATTTTCGGAATTACAACAGTCAGGCAAATAATAGTAATATCGAAAAATAGGTAGGCTTGTAATATTATTTAGAATAGTAGCAAGAACTGTCACATAATGTTGTCAAAGCCCTTAGACTCTCTTAATCTGGACCTGTCATAAAATCTAGTAGAAAAAACTAATGATTTTTATATAAACTTGCAAGAGCCCTTAGCCCTCTTTGATCCAGCTCTGTCGTAAAATCCATTCTCAGCTGACATGTCTTCCCTATAAAATACCTGCCTGTCAATTTTAAGGTCTCTAATACAAAAAACCAAGAATTTGCATATATACTTGAGAGAGCCCTTAGCCATCTTTAATCCAGCTCTGTCGTACAATCCATTCTCAGCTGACGTGTCTTACCTACAAAATATCTTCCTGTCAATTTTAAGATCTATAGTACAATACCCCAAGGACTTTTATATAACCTCTCGAGAGCCTTTAGATCTCCTTATTACGGCACTGTCTCAAAATACGTTCTTAGCTGACGTCTCCTACTCACAAACTACCCTGCCTGCTAAATTTCATCTTTATAGGTCATATAGTTCTCCAGATTT
This sequence comes from Euplagia quadripunctaria, assembly GCA_963859945.1. Taxonomy (NCBI): domain Eukaryota; kingdom Metazoa; phylum Arthropoda; class Insecta; order Lepidoptera; family Erebidae; genus Euplagia; species Euplagia quadripunctaria. The sequence continues at coordinate 4,870,622 of OY982573.1, forward strand.
TGTGATTAGCCAGTAGAAGAGTGAGTGAGTGTCCTCCTTTCGCTTCTATAAACAGTTTTCCCCTAACGATCTATTAAAGCGATGCGGAAGAGATGCTGTAATAGCAATAAATATATACATTGTTAGATAAGTGTTGCATAGAAATGCAGTGACGTCATGCGACCGGACCTAGGCTCGGCTACATCGACTAGTTAGTTGCTAGTTTAGTCAAAGCTATAAAACGCCTACTACGCCTAAAGTTCCATCATAATGTAAAATGGTCTAATATAAATAAGGAATCAACTGTCTTATATTTGTGCAAAGGTTTTTTCCCCAAATTTAGGGAAAAATAAGTTGTGTTTGTGTTCTAAGTTCATTCTTTAAAGTTCCTTTTTGTAAATCAAAAGTTCAACCGATTATTTATCGTGTTTGGGAGTAGTTTGGTTGTTATTATAAGCAGTGTAGTTGTTAACACTGCATTAGGTACTTACGTAAACGTGACTGTTTATCAATCACAATAAGGCAAGAATGGGGATAGGCTAAAAACAAAATTACGATGTTCGGCTTATTTTACTTTCTCCTTTATTGAAAGAAAGGTCATCAAAAATCGAAAGAAGGGAAGGAGAAAAAATTCAACAATTTATTAGACAGTCATTAATCACTGGTTAACAGATGACGGATATCTTGCGAGATTAGGTTGTTTATCAGCAAAAAAGATCCTGTAATAGCCATTATAAATTATTTTCATGTTTCATTAATTGTGCCTTGTTTGCACTTCAATTAAGTTAATGCAAGTTAGGTATATTATTGACTTTATAATAAAAACACCCCAGACACGGTCTTTTCGTGATACTAAATTCTACTTCTTACTTAAAATTATGAATGCGTGCAGCATTCATAATTTTGATGAGTTGCGTGATAATGATAATAGCTTAGTGAATATTTTTTATTAAAACATACACTTGTAGTAATATGAACGGTTTATTAGTAAGTAAGAATGTATAATTAAAAAAATTGCTTAATTATTTAATCTTTGAATATTTTAGAATATTAATTATAACTCATTACATATATGTTTCGATCATATTCAAAGACATTGTGTAATTATTTCGTACATTAATTTTCTAAAACCACCAAACTTTTTCTTTTTTAAAACTTCTTATTGAAGATTTAATCCTAATATTTTAAAGGCGAAAGTTTATCAAGATGGATGGCTGGAAGTATGTTACTCTTTCAGGCAAAAACGCGTGAACGCATCTGGATAAAATTTAGCACAGAGATAAACTATAGTCTTTTATCCCGGAAAATGTACGGTTCCCGTGGGATAATTTCACCAAAATACGATTGTTAAAAAGTGAGTTTGTTACGCTTTAACGCCTAACTACTCAACCGATCATCATGAAATTTTGCATACACTTAGTTAGGGGTACAGAAAAGAACATGGGGTGCCTTTCATCACGAAAAAAAACCTGAATTGATTCCCAAAAGCTACATTAACGCCAGCGTGCAGTCTGATATTTTAGCTAGTATGAGTTTTAATGAAAAATAACCACGTCACACGATTTTCATGATTTTTGCCCCCCCCCCCCCCGTCCTTATCACAGGTGGTCACATTTGTAGGACCCCCCTTCCCTGGTGTAACGTCACATATTTTTCATATTTACACCCAGAACTGAAAAGAGCAGATCTAAATTTTTTTAAGTAAAAGTGTTGTAGCGTATGTAGTCTTTCGTTTACAGGTAATGTTTTGTGTTTAATACTTTAGATTTTGAAATGTGACATTAAGAAGCTTATGATCCCCCGCACCCCTTGTCACACTTCGTTGACCCCCATAAACGTGTGACGTAATTTATGGATGGCCCTTAATTGCAAAATGTTATAAACGCGATTACGCGAAATATAATATGCTGCAACAGTAGTAAATAAATCAATATATGTTTATTTAGGTAATCGGTGCATAGATCACTAGGCCAGATGACATCATGCATTAAGACTTCAGCATCGGTAATAAATATTGAGCGAAATGTTAGTCGCCGCGTGTAGCCTGGTTTAGTACAAATACAAATACTATTGAGGTTATAAACATTAGGTTCTAGGTTGTGTATTGTGAGAGTCGAGCCGAATTTAAAACCTTTCAATTTTCTGTACCTTTTAATTTAAAACCTAATTTTTTTTTGATATATCTCCATAAATATTAATACGTGAAAACAATTCTTTGTACAGTTATAAAGTTGAATGTTAAAGGTTAAGTTACGTTCAGTAGCAAAAGTTTTACACACTTTCTTAAACTGGGTTTGATCTCCAGATGCGAGTAATAAATAATATTTTATTCGACGGGTATTTCTTCTAAGCCTTTGTACACATAGGGGTCTGTGGGTTAATTGTAATAGGTTTGTAAGGTACCTACACTATGCCAAAGCTATATCCCAAATCCTAATAATATAAATGGGAATGTGAGTTTATTTATTTGTTTTTTTTTTTTAATCCAGAAAAAAAAAACTGTTACCGATTGGTATATTGTTTTACGTAATCTATATTAACGCTTGCAAAAGCTAGTAAGAAATATAATATAATCAATCTCATTATCTACATCTACTAATATTATAAAGCTGAAGAGTTTGTTTGTTTGTTTGGTTGCGCTAAACTCAGGAACTACTTCTTCGAATTGAAAAATTCTTTTAGTGTTGGATAGCCCATTTATCGAGGAAGGTTATCACTACATAGTATAAAACAAAGTCGCTGCTGTCCGTCTGTCCCTATGTATGCTTAGATTTTTAAAACTACGCAACGGGATTTGATGCGGTTTTTAATAAATAGAGTGATTCAAGAGGAAGGTTTATATGTATAATACATGCATAATATAGTAGAGAAACACTGATAACTTTAGAGGTTTCTAATGTGATGTCGTAAATAAACACATTTTTTTGCGTTTACATTGCAACCGCTGGCTGAACCCTACAAGATAGATCAAAATAATGTACCACAGTATTGTACACCTTAAAAAGGTCTACAAAAAAGTCCGCGATGGTATATGTCTATCTTTTAGGGATAACCCACAATAACTATTTTTTATCCTTTACTTTTTACGAGAAATAATGGCTTATTTACGAAGCGATTTTAAGCAATACAGCATTAATCCTTATCAAATTAAGTACCTTAAATACATTGTGCATTTAATATAGATCAAAATGGCCCTTTACAGCATGTCATTTCAATGAATATTTTCGAAGATATTACAGATTTAAAATGCAGGGACATAGCGGTTGCGGCGGTACCGGCCAGAGGGTTATATGTCGCTCTTTCAAGAGTAACCTCTGAAGAAAACATGTTTGTATTGTCTAATGACAAAAAAGCTGTGAACGTTGTATATAAAGACATTCTGTAGTATATTTAGTATCATCATTGCACCCGTGCGAAGCTGGGGCGGGTCGCTAGTAATCTATATAACACCATGCTACGACCAATAGGAGCGGAGTATTAATGAAAAATGATGCAAAAAACGGTAAAAATTTACAAACGCGAACGAAGTTGCGTTGGTCAGCTAGTATACACATAATATTACGACTTTCTTCTATCCAACCTAATACGGTATTAACATTATTTGATTTTATTTCTATATCATAGGTAAGAGAAACTAATAAAGGAGTGGACTAATTAAGTTTTAATGTTAAACTTATGATTCATATATCATAAAGGAAAACTCAGAATCGCATTAAAATGTAAATTTTTATAGTTATACTATGCCTATCATTCAATGTGATTTGCATATTCGACAAAATATCAATGACATATACGACAAATTGTTACGCGAAAAAATTAGGAAGATATTATAGTTTATGCGAGGTCTTTTGTATCAATTAGCTATTGAATTCTAAAGTATTTGATTAGTCAAAGACATTGGATGGATCCCAAAGTAATGATCATTCACCAGTTGTTAGATCAACAGAGTGAAAAAATTATTTTCATTTACACTACGCACACTTTAAAAATGTTTTAAAGTGTTAATGTAGCAACAGTGTCATAGATTTTTCTGTTCACTACGTGTTAGTTGTATCATTTGATTCATATTATATGTATGTATTCCTATTGCCGCTTTAACAATATTTAATAAAATATATAAAAGAAACTTAAAAAATAAAAGAGGCTTCCATATAAGAAACGTTATTTTCTCAGTGTCCTTCTGTCTGTTAGCGGGCTGTACCTCAATGTATATAGGTGTAGGTAGACAGTTTCACAGTATCTATTAAAATTTAAAAAAAATCGAGTATCGCGTTTTTACGGTGTTTTTGTTAAATTTTTTCGATGATACGGAGTCTACGTGTGCGACTACGTGTGGCCGGTTTTATGAAAATAATGGAGAAAATAGAAAGATTATGGTACCTAGTTTTCAATCTGTTACAATACTGTAGATTATGATAACGTGACATTTGAGATTGCCATTATCAGGTCGATTGCAGAGATATATCAAAGTTGCTTGTTCCTCTTCAAAAACAAATCTATGACTGACAACAAAAGCAGACAAAAATTTACCGAATTTGGTACCTTATCATTCTAATCCAAAATATTTAGATTTGATAATAGTTAGTGGCAATATTTAAACATCGAGTTAGAAACCCTTCCTTATACATAATATTCACTTCAACCTCAGAGCGCACGTTAAACCGTCGGTCCCGGGTGCCATACATACATCTGTGGCATTCAAAGTTCGGCCGTATCGTAGTTAGACTGAAAGCCGACCCCAACTTAGTTGGGAAAAGGCGCGGAGGATACATATATCAACCATTATGTTTAATGTTCACAAATTAAAGGAATTTTTGTACGCCAAGCCAGGTACACATGCATTAAAAGCACTTTTGACGAATGCCTGTAAATATTATGAAAGCTGTAAAGTTTGCATTAAATGAGGTGATTTAAATAATGTATTATAGGAAGTTTCTAAGGCAATAAAGATACAGTTAATATTCATTCAAATGTCGCTGTTCATCATTTGCCTCTCACGTACAAGAAAGCAAAGAGATTGTCTATAGTAAACGAAGGCCACACAAAGAATTGCATTCTTTACAACATTGTTGTAAAAGAAGCAGTGGTAGTGTAGTGAACACTCTACAATCTAGCCAGAGTATGTGTAATTAGCATTGTCAGTATTATCTGCCCTGAGGGTTATTTAATGAAACGACTGAAACCACAAGGATCAATATCAATAACATATATAGAAGTATCACAATATATATAAATTAAAAGCATAATAAATGGACAATAAAAACATTTTTACATAACACGCTAGAAATTATTATATTACTAGCAGCACCCCGCGGTTTCACGATCCCGTGGGAATATCGGGATAAAAAGTAGCCTATACGTTAATCCAAGTCTCCAGCTATCTACATACCGAGTTTCATCGCAATCAGTTCAGTGGTTTTTGCGTGAAAGAGTAACAAACATCCATCCATCCATCCATACATCCATCCCTCCATCCAAACTTTCACATTTATAATATTAGTGGGATTAGTGGGATAGTGGGATTGACTAACAATAATATTTAACGTGCGTTCAGATTTGTGTTCCTTTTTCATAAAAGCTGTTAAAATAGCAGTGGCAAATTTTAAACGTTTTGAGAAAGGAAACAAACAAGTTTTACAAGTTTCGGGTACAGTCAATTGATTTGTAAAATCGAAATGAGTTGTTAACTTTACAGATATATCTCTCACTATGGGTACGCACAAGGGTCACCTACATATTCAGTCCAGTCACCTGGTTTAATAAATACTAGAGATCGCGTGGTGGTCGATTTTCGACCATGGTTTATTTCATTGGCCAATATTACTTGACCTGTCATTGTATAGACTTTTGTACCATGACAGGTCAAAATATATACTGGACATTCATAGCAGTGTGTACCCGTTTTTAAGTTTTTTTTAAACTTTGTAGCGAATATTGTTCAAAAATTTTAGCATTCGTCACTTCTTCTCTGTATAAACTATAAATGTGCGAAATTTCATACTCCTCCGTCGGCCCAATTTTAGTAGAAAGGGATCCAAAGTTTTCGCTTCACGTATTAATATATATATAATTATATGATTTTATTCACTTGTGTATTAGCGAGATGCCAGACTAGTTTCAGACCCGGTGTCAGGCGCAGGTCCGGTATCCCTGAACCTGAAATACATACTTTAGGTAAACCGTACATTCTTTAATGAAATATGAATACAATCTACGGAAGTTTGTATTCTAATATGTATATTCTAAAAATTAAATAAACAGTGCAACGTACATTGCAACTCAAGTTTTATAACTAGAAACTTCTTCACCTCAAAAGTTGCCTGCCCACTTCAAACATACACAATTATCTATAAATCAAGAATAAATTACTTGAAGTTATGCTGTAGAAAACATGTGACGCTTTCAATGAGAGGAAAACTATCACTTGTGGTTTAATAGTAAAACATTTGGTTTTACTACTAAACCTAGATTGAAACGCAGATCTCTTAGCGAATAGAGTAAAGTGAATAAGTTTCTCTTGGATAAATTTAATAAAAGACAAACGCCTACGACAAACGTCCGTCAATAAAAAAAAAACTAACTATTTATTGTTATTGTTGAAGCACACGTGGTTCAACAATAACAATATAATATGTGTTGCAAGTGCATTGACAATTTATTTCGGAGAAATACAGTATAATCTTTTATATAAAAAAGATAAAAAAGATACTCACTCGCTCATCTGACTAACCACGAAATCTGAAAAACTATATATATATATATATATATATATCGCCTCCCGGCACTGAGCTTATAACGATGTTTTTACAGCTGACCAAATGCACCATTTGCTATTCAATGCTATAAAAATGTTAAACATACCTAGGTGGCGAAATGTCAAGCCTATAAAGATGAAATATGGCAGGGAGGTAGTTTATGGGTCGTATTTTTTTCTTATGGCTCACGACTCGTATCGCCACAAACAATTACATTATAGGTAGTAGACATCAAAAGTCAGATCAAAAGATATGTTTCTTTTGGGAAGTCTTTTCATCTTCTTTAATCACAAAGTGCTAATTGACAAACATGTAGTTTATAGGTAGAAGAAAGTCGCTAAGAACGGTTTTGTTCACAGGGCTGTATTAAGGATGGTCTAAATAATATTACAAACCGACCAATCATATTTTCGATATTACAATCAGAAGAAGAAGAATTCAGAAATATAACAATTTAAAAAAAAACGGATAAAAATACTTATGGTCCGATCAAAATAAACGTTCAAGGTTACAATAATTGGCATAGAGCTGAAAATTGAATGAAAGCTTTATCATAAAATAGGTCAGACGGTAATTGTAGATCATGCAATTATTTACAAAAATTGTCCTTACACTTTTTTCCTAAGATTTACCTTTCATTTTACTTTTTACATTTCATTTTTATTGCTTTTACCAACATTCCTACCAATTTTCAGCTCTATGCGAATTATAACCTCACCACTTTTTTTCAGAAAACTTGACCTGACTATTATGCGCCAACTTCAAATTTTTGTTTCGTTCAATTGACGTCCCGTATTAATGGCTGCTCCGACATATATATTTTCATTATGTAAATTCATACACACATATTATTGTACATAAAGACTACGGGACGACGGGATGACGGGAATTAAACCCGCATCCTCTTACGATGCAGTCTAATGCACTACTACCGAGCTACAAGAGTCGTCAAATACTTAGTTTGCGTGTCAAACATAATTCGCACAAAAAATTTCTTAGATAAAGTTTTATTGACTTTTGTTATCTGCAAAATAAAGCTGCAGTTTTGCTTTCAACCTAGATTTAGAGCTATAACTCGAATCAAACGAAGTTAGTTTTAAATGTTAACAATTTTAGTTTCGCAACCTTTAGTCTCTGTATCAGGTGGTGATTATGTCGCAGTAGAATTTAGTAACATTTCTAAATGTATGTATCTAGTGAAATAGTTGACTTTTAGTAATTAATTTACGCAATCTCTAGGTATGTAAATTCTTTTTATTAATATGCCAGTTCTAAAGACAAACGCCGCAGTGCCGTGTGTTTGTTATTTTTATTTATTAGTTTTTAAAACATTAGAATTTTATTTTAAACTAACTAAAAAACTAAAATATTTCATTTATTCCAATAAGGTACACACAGGAAAAATGAAACAATTTACGTTTTATTTAGTTTGTTGAAATTAAATACCTAATGATAACAATTTTCGTCTGGCATTTGTCTTAACGTTTTTTTTTACAAAATCGATTTATTACACCAGATGACAAAGTAATGTCTTTGTATTAAACAGTCATGAAATATCTAGTAATTAATCACCATTAAAGGGAAAATATCCGTTTTTATATTACTTGACAAATTTCATCATAAAGTCGATTTACCGAAGAAAATTTGTCAATAAGAATAATATAAGACCGTGTTATAATTCCTAACCTTTTATGTTCTAATCTCCCAAATACAAATACAAACTTTAATTGCTGTAATCCTCTTTACTCTATACTTTTTGGCAAATAAATCATTTCATTTAATTTCATTTCTCAATACAGAGTGGTGGTAGGTTGTTAGTTAAAAAAAATTACAAGCTCATTTAGCCATTCAAGTAACAGCATGCATTTTTTTTCCTTAATTGCTATTTATAAAATTGTTAATTAATGATTACATTGCACTACAATACTGCACTATATTTCATTATTTTTGATATTCACTAGTAAATTAAATTTTGATTAAATGGATACTTATAATAACCACATTTCATAATATTGAAATTGCTCATTAACATAAGCAATATAATAACAAAAAGATCAATAAATAATGATATAATTGATCAACCAACATATGTGTTACTCATTGCTCATGATACATTTGAAACTCTTCTACAGAATAGAAACAAATTTCCAGTAGCCAATAGCTTAGGTTTGCCCGCGCTATTGCGGGCAGGCGCTAGGAGGGTTCCGGATGTCTTAATAAAAGCTGTTCCCGGGCCCCTCCTACTTAAGCCGCAGTACGGCACACCGTGTGGTTTTAGTCGGTTCGATTCCGACACACCGCCCCACCGAAAACCCCGGTGGGGTGACGGCCCGAAGGGGTTTCTACACGCACAAAAAAAAAAGAAGGTACAAACTTATTTTAACTTATTTGGCAATTCCTTAAATAAGATCCAAGATGCTAATGTAATGGTTTCCTACAACTATTACACTGCATATGATTATTTGGCTAGGTAAATTGTTATTACTGCAATATAGACTTTAGAAATTATAGTTGTAAAGCGCAATATCATGTTTAATGGTTTGCCAATTTTACAGACATTAGTTTCAAATAGTCTAATAAAAACAGAATGATGATGATAAAGATGGAAACAGATGACAGGGGTTGAGCGCGCGTTAACAAGTACATAAATTTTGTTAAACTCGTCCACAATTTTACATGCTAACGCGTGTTTCATCTGACGTGTGCGCTCTTAAAACGCGCGTTCAACGCCCATTATTGAAAATAGCCTTATAGTAGCTTTGTTGATGTTGCAAATGTGATTTACTTGTTCAAATAGTGACTCATTTTTCCAACTGCATAATTATATTGACATCCAGTTACTTTAAATTCAAGTGAACCAATTTCGTCCTGAACTAAATTAAATCTTAGGAAACCCGAAAGACTTTTAACAATTACAAAATAAAACCAATAAATTGACTAAAACGTTTCTCAGCTGTCAAACTCAACGGCTAAAAGCATTTCGTAAGATCGAATTCTTGTTATAATTATCTCACTAATTACTTGTACTTGTCCAGTACAAATGAGTAAGTGAATATTTATGGTGTGGAGCAGGACACACTCGTAAACCACGCTAGCTATTCATTCGTAGGAATTACATGTCTTTAAATTTAGGGCGTGGAAGGTCGAGTGGGTCATGGCGTGTTGAGCCAACGTAAGGACTCTTAGAAGAAACTGTGACGAAATAATTATTTTGTTCTTGGGGTATGGGAATGTTTACGGACTTAAAACTAAAATTTGAATTGGTGTTAATTTAAAACAGTTTTACGTTTCGGGTTATTTAGTTTTTGGCCAATTTTAGTTTGAAACTTTCATTCTCATTTAAAACTTTTAAGTTCTCTATGTTTATAATCTGGGTTGTCCATATTGTCTTTGACTTACACCAAATATTAACAGCTGTGTGCGTAGACTTTGCACAGATCAAACGACTGTCAGTAATCTCGCCTAATAAAACCAATCAGAAAGGCAAGACTACTACATCCGCCCATTTTACTATGCTCACAATTGGCGTCTATTTTTATTATATTTAACGTATCAAGTTCGCTTAGAGCAAGCAATCTAATCACTAGAGTTCTAGACTATAGTTTCACTGCGTGGTAATCAATTTAAATCAAGTATTATTTCTAATTTTGTATTCTCAAAGGTTGATCTAATCTAGCCAATGCGAATCAGGTGTAGATGAAAGTAAAAGTTGCGGAGAATAATTATGTTAATGTATTCGATGCTACAGGAAAAGTTTTTATTCTTGTTGATCTAAAGTGGTAATAGTTTTATGTATGTATTTATTTAATCTTCTTGCATATAAAATTGGGACAAGGGTCAACTTAATGCCTATAGTATTTTCTATAATAGCATAAAGACACACAAGCACTAATTGAAGAAGGTGTAATAAACTAAACGTAGTATATTCATTTTACAAAATTAGTATATCTTTCTAAATACTACGAAGGTGCATGTATATAAAAAGTAGAAGAAAGACGAATTGGGGAGAGTAGGAAATTGTCAGTGCACGTTAACCACGACATTGAGAAATTCGTATTCTGTATTCACCTTAGAATAATATATCGGTACGTGATCTTGGTTCACAATTCTAAGTTTACGAGGTTTGGCAGTTTAGGAGGATACTCGCGTATAAGTTGAGAAGGCGGTCAAGTTTTTTGAGCAAATGTAAATGCAGGTCGAAATAACACACGCCACCATTATCAAAGATCAATATTAAAGTCAGGACCCGCAGGCTTATACCTTCTGACTAACATTCGCAATGTGTGTCAACACGTTACATCCTTGTTTATCGAGTGTTAGTTGAAGGAATTACTACGGACTGAAAGGATATCAGGGAGGTTGGTGTCAATCAGTCATGGTTACATGTGATATGAGTAGTCAAGAAATCGGCAGAAGGGACTAATAGATTACGACCAGTATGATTCTGGTTTGTTTAACCCAAGCCTCTATAAATTCCAGTCTGTAAAGATACAGCAAGAGGAAGTAATTATTATACGTGGGCTACACTGAAAATTTCGGGAATCAAGGAAGTGACACAACATTACTATTTAAAAATGTATTTATTACTTTTCGAAGTATTCTCCGCGAAATTTGACACATTTTCCATACGATGAAACCAATCATTGAAGCAACCATTCCATTCGGAAGTTGGGGTCTACAAAATGGCCATCCACAGCTTCTTCAGGTGATGAAAATCTCTGACCACGCAATTTATTCTTTATTTTAGGGAAAGTATAGAAATCATTAGGGCTTAGGTCGGGACTGTACGGCGGATGGTCTAATAATTCGATGTTTTTTTGCTCTAAAAACTCTTTTGTTCTGTGCGCGGTGTGAGAACTCGCATTGTCGTGATGGAGGATGATGCAGCGGTTGCAGTTCTCTTTACGGAGTTCGGAAACGACCTGTTGCAAACAAATGCTAGCATACCATTCTGCATTAACCGTTCTTTGTCCCTCAAGAGGAATAGTCGCAACGTGGCCGGTTTTGGAGACAAACGTGGCCACCATTTTTTTTGCAACACTCCGTGAACGAACAATTTTAGTTGGCTTTAACTCATTTTCGAACACCCAAACTCGTGACTGGTTTTTTGTTTCGGGTTCGTACGCGTATATCCAGGATTCGGCACCTGATACAATGTTGTATACCTACAGCATTTGAGGATCCTGCGTGGAATCTTTCGAGAGTTCTGACGCACCAAGTAACGCGAGCCGCTTTTTGCTCTTCACAAAGCAAATGCGGTATCCATCGGGAAAACAACTTTTTTACATCTAATTGTTCATGCAAGATTATTTGTATTTGACTCATGCCAATGTCTAAATTTGCCTGAATTTCGCGGTATGTCACATGTCGATCTTCCTCAATCAGCTTACGCACAGCATCAACGGTTTCTTGGGTGACTGCAGTTTTTGAAGCTTGACACGTCCACGTTGAAATTCAGCAAACCAGAGATAAATTGTGGTTTTGGATGGGGCTTCATCACCAAATGCAGAAAGCATCCGGTCAACACACTGTTTTTGTATTAAACCGCTTCGAAAGTCATAATAAATCATCGCCCTTGAATTTTCTCGAGTCAATTCCATTTTCTCAACGACTAAACAAGTTTGAGAAGGCCTTGTGAGAAGACCGAGAATCTTTTTTTTAAATAAATAAATGGTATTCGATTTTTAAAACCAAGGAGTTTTCAATTAAAAAGATTTTAATATGATAGGAATAGTGGAAATATTACATTCCCGATACTTTTAGTGCAGCCTATGTATGTATAGGGAAAATCGTTCTTAAGAAATGGTTTTTAGGTTACAGTATTAATTAATAATAATAATAATAATTTATTAATACACAACAGTGATTCAGTGCATACAAACATATTATCATAACAATATTACTTAAAAGCTAATGCAGTCAGGCTCTGGTACCCGTAGTAAGATTTAACTTGTGTCACGGGTACCAGTTCCACTCTTAATGATGACTTATGATAAGACGTGTATGTACGTGTGCGCGTAGGTGTAATTACAAATGTAAGTGTAATCTAGGTGTAATAAAAATGTGGGAAATCATGGCAATTCACATCGTTGAATAAATATTGTATTGTTAATAAGAGCGTTTTATACTTACTATAACATAATTTTATATTTCACTAAGAATATATGTTTGTCCATTCTTGGAGATTGATTGACTCTTAAATAGTAGTCAATTGAATTTGTTCAGGTTCATCAGTCATCTTTTAGAATTTTATAATCCTTTGAATATTTCGTCAAAGATCGTTTAGAGTTACTTCTTCAAACAAAAAATGTGTTTAAATTTATGAAACGTGAAAAAACACAAGCGACTCATGACATGCAGTCGTTAAATATTGTTTAACTTATTTTGATAACATTGTATACTTTTAACAATTGGAAGTGTTGTATGAGTAATTGTGTTCGTTTTACTTTCATTTCACGTTTGTCGTTATAATAAAACTTGTGTAAAAACTAGTGACAGCTATTACAATGCTTGGAGAAAATATAGTTACCTAATCGAGAAGATCAGCGCATAAAAAGTAATTTAATGAAATTATATTTACCGTGACAAGTACTCTAAGCATACAAAAGGTGAACAGAAATCTAGTTTTACGGATTTAAACGTAGCTGAATATCTTTTCACCACTGAATAGTCAAGTTTCTAACTCAAACTTATTATATAATATTAATGGTAAATAAGTTTTTTATCTTTCTGCGCGATATTTATTGAGTTAGTACGTATAGCGGTCATCATCATGGGCGTCGTGAGAGGGGGGCTGACATACGAAATGCACATACTTAAAAAATAAGTTCTTTAGTACATACTAAGCACAAATTACTGTGTGTACATACTTAGCATAAATTACTGTGTAAAATGAAATTTGCAAACGTTTAGATTATATATCAAAATTGTTCCAATAGCATTTACCCTTGTCCGATGAATTAGTATGTCACCTTCAATGTCATCATCAACTTCCATATCACAACACTTTAAAATATCGTAAAACCATCATCCTCTCATCTCATGATTACCATTCTTAGTTCCCCATTTTCCCCAAGTTATTTAACTTCATATTTCCAATATTTAAGTAGTAATCATTATAGAAGCCTTCGTTTTAAAAAACAATCTCCTTCTTTATCCCTTTAACACTTCAGAGTTTGTAGGCTCTTCTTTCTTCGTTTAGTCTGTTCTTTAATGTAATGGGCTTCCCCTCGAAATTAGGATGGCCACCAATCGTTACTCATTTAAAGGTAAAGTAAAGAGTACTTTTTTAAACAGCTAGCAGAATCAACTTGCCCATAGTTTATCATCTAAATCGTTATATTATTTTCATATGTATATATGTATGTGTATATAATATGTATATATTATGTTTGTGTACATATTTGTATGTATGTATGTTTATGATGTGTATTTCATTCTATATTTATTTACTTAAGTATTTTTTATCTGACATTTAGTTTGCATATTTAAGAAACTATAATATTTTTAATGCACCTACTTCCTGTTTTCTCTGCATCACCCGAAAGTTCATTGGCAGAAAATGCCTAAGGTATTAAGTCCGCCTCTGTACTTTATGTGCATAAAGTGTTAAGTAAATAAAAATACCGTAAAACCACATCTAGATGTGCTCTTCTGAAAATAAGTCTACCGGCATCCTTGGTAAAGATAGAAATTATATAATTATAATACACCACGCGCATCTACCTATAATATGAGATATTCCTGAATCTCCGAGATAGTTGTTTAGGACATAATAAAATGATCATTATGATTCGACCTCGATGATTATCTCATCAGCTGACGCGTGAAATATGTTATCATACACTATCTTGATTGAAAGTCTCTCTCCGTCCTCTAATCTTTATTGTTTGATGTGTCTATTTAAAACAATAAGAATAGAATAATAAGAATTACAATGACATTCAAAATAGACGTAGCGTATGGCTGTTTGAAAATTCGAAGTATTATGTTTATTTCATCTGGGACTATGCAATTCTTATTATAATAATCTATGATGATTTCATATTGTAGATGTTTATGCTTTATAAAAATTCGTTCTATAAATGGGCTGCGTCCATTTCGATCCCGTTGAATCCTTGGGGATCAAATGTTATTACTTGTGCTTAGATATCATGAAACTATTTCAATATTGGTCTGATTAACTTTTGAACTTTCGCGTTCTATGATATAATTGTGTATTTGCATGGGAATTAACGCGATCACGAAAAGGTATTACATACTTCTGAATTGCCTGACGTTTCGACCAGGTTGCACTGGCCGTGGTCACAGGCTGAAGATCCCCGTGGAAATTCCCGTGGAAATACATGATTGGTCTGATTGTTTTTTCATTAATGTTTTATTTTATTTTTAAATTTATATTGTATTTTTGCATATTTTAATTATCTGTTAAAAAACTTAAATAAATAAAGGGTAAAAAAAATAATTCGTTCATGTTTTACTCTAAAGTTAATATTAAAAATTGCAGTACTACCACTTACCTATGTTCACAACATTCAGTTAATTTATTTATACTCGTTCATAATTATGTAACTTCTGATACCACTTTTTATATGCGTTTCTAGTCTAATTGGTGTCCAACTTCATATATGTTTTTTTTTGTTACAGGTGAGTTCCCTTGTGCATTCAACGTTAAAATAATAGATCCACGATCGAAGACGAGTAGGGTACGGTAAGTAATGATAGTTGTTTTCTACAACTATTTTCTCTGACGTGCCGTGACATCGCTACCTACTTCGGTTCAGCGGCTGCGATTTCGATCGGCCGCCGGTCGATCGCAGCGTGAGCGCAGACCTGTGAAGTGTGCAGTCACCTGCCGCGTGCGCTAAACGTAACACGTCGCGATACCGATATCGTCCGAGATGTACCTTGCAGGTCGCGCCTAAACCGTCTATTCAAACGAATTAACGTATTTAGGCGCCAAAAGTGTTTTTTTCATCTGTGGAACTTTGTGTTGTATGTGATATTCTGTGCGCGAGTTATTTTTCTTTGAGGCCTATTGGACATGTTGTTTATTTTGCGTTTTCTGGTAAAGTTATTTTTTAAAATTACTAAAAACATGTGTAGGAGACAAAAATCTGAATGATTTTATTGGTTTTCAGTTTATATTATTATTTTGAAAAGCTGTTCAAAGCTATTCATGAAAATAAATAATTATCGGGCGACATTGCGACCTGCTTAATTTTGTATCAAAAGATTAGTGATTTTTTTCTTACGTTATTATTGTTAAAAAGTCTTCGAGTCTTCCTGGAGGTCCTTAATAAATACTATCATTAATAGATACCTAGCTATTTTCCAAAATGGTGCATAAGAACGTGTAAGATATTTTATACATTATTACTTACTGTTCAATGTTTCTTTACGTTTATTATTGACTGTTAACAATTTTTTACAGTTTACAACAATATTATCGCTTTTCAATCATGAAGATTTATCACATTGTAAATGTCACTGAAAGAATGCAGTGAATTGAAATGTAAGAATCGAACATTTTAGATATAATGTTGGAATTAGCAAGTACCCTCATTTGAATAAGCGGATAGTAATTTTTTTGGAAGTATTGTTCTCAACGCGGTTTTGAGTTTATGATAAATTATCCTTCTTGTGTTTCATCGATTTGTCCGAATTAGTCTCGATATTGTCTGCCTCAGGCCCGTCATTTTTCTTTGTTATATGTATATATCGGAATGTTTATTACGTTATTTACTTAGTATTAGTATAAAGTAGGATACCGAGTATCTCATAAAACGTTTATTTTATCGAGTTTGGTTTGCGTTTTACACGCATGCTAAATTCGGATTATCCGCTTTTTATACGTCAATATTTCTATTAAAAAAGAATATCGGAAAAAATAACCTGCAAATGAATTATTGCTTTTTTATCTACTAAGTTTTTAAATAAGCACAAGAAGCCCACCTTATGCTAAGCGGTTACCGATGCTAGTATTACTAATCTCCATCCTGCGTCTCCATATAGAGTACTAGCGAATAATCAGTGCAATGGAGGTGCCATCCTAGAGAGATTCTCAGCCAACCAGAAAAAAATTGCTTTCCCTACCTCATTCTGAAACCTTGGACAAACGAAACAATGGCTCACCTTCATTTGTTGTTATTTCCCTAAAATCGTATGCGATCCATCTTATTGTAATACAATCGAAAAGGCCCATTCACCCTAACCTTTCGGCTGAGGCATTCAGTTGCAACACACTTCACAGCAACGCATGCAAAGTGGGGTAATTTTACACGACTCTTCACTTACCGATGACCCTTTACATCTATTTGTCAGCGTTCTTAACTATATTAGTTATTCTTTTGAATATAGAACAGGATACAATAACAATAAATACGTTTTAATAAAACATTTCCTAGGTGAAAAGAAACTATTACGGTTAAGAGGGTAGTCGTGTTTACAATTACTGTTACATTTTTTAAGTCACGTTTCGGAAGTGAAAGTTTAGTGCAGCTTTTTTGGTTTCAGGTCTACTCAAAAGCAATTATATCTAAATCGATCCTGTTAAGTATGTTGCCAAAGAAGTTTACGATCGTGAAATTAGGATTTAGTTTGACATTAGATCGTGTTGGTCTTAGAAATCAATAGCTTAATGTTGTATGTAGTAGCTGTACCGAATGTTGATCACAAAATTAAATGTCATTTGTATTAATAGTTTCTGCCATTGTCTCAACGAATTATAAGGTATGGCGGTGGAACTTTTGACTGCACTATTAGAGGTCACAGAGTCGAGTCCCGCTTATTGAAAATATTTGCATTCACTCAGACAGTGTTAAAAAAATATATGGGTGTGATAGGCGATATTCGCCTACGTGGTGTCATAAAATTAAAAAAAGTGTGTGTGTACTTATGTACGCACGTAAGAGGTTATACTTTTATCTAGTTTAATAAAGTTTATTTAAATATCATACATATATACATCCCGTCAACTAACCTCAAATTCTACAAACGTACTCAAAGTAATATGTAAAAACCATTTTTATCACTATCGTGAAGTTGGTAACTTTTTTTGAAAAACGAAAATGTTGCCTAGCTAACTTCAGGGTGTCGGTTTATCGTGACGATGTGCGCGGGCATCGTAAAAATTTACTCTCATCATTTTTCCATAACGCGCCAAAAGAAGTATAACTTCAAATACAACCAACTTTAAAGTGTACAATTCTATAAAAGTATCGTTCATGATAAACAATACAACAAAATGAATCCGTATTCAAAATCCGTGACGGTACCTGTACGTATTTAATCTTTTCAACAGATTATTGTGTATTTCATATTTTTATATTTTGAACGTCTTAACAATACCTCAATACCTTCAAATATAGTAGATGCTATAAGAAAATACATATATTTCTTTCCACATACAACGTAAGATACCTACACAATTATGAATAACTTAAGAGAGATAAGAACACCTATAAAATGTTTTATTTTCAAGGTCTAGGATATCTTGTTTTCTGACAAAGACAATGTTATTCACTTTTCAAGAGTAACGAAAGAGATGACGTATAGACTGAGGTATAGTGACCCTATCTATATATTAGCCAGTCTATCTTCTCTTAATCTAACTGGATCTAACTTATTCACAAAGATTTTTTATATTCTGTGACATACTACACATCGCTTTCTAGACCCAAACTAAGCAGAACTTGTACTATGTAAATACTTATAACTATACCTAGAAACACCCAGACCAATGCGAATAGACATATTCATGCATACAAATAATTTGCACTGAGCGCGAATCGAACCCGCAAACCCCGACGTGGCAGTCGAATGCACCTACGCCACGCCACAGACATGTTACCAAGTAGCGATCCGACCTGGCTTCGCACGAGTGCAATGTATATATGTACTAATGTAGGAACAATTATCGTTATATTTCAACAAATTAACACAAAACAATATTACAAAATTAAATTACATATACTTTTAAACCTTCCTCTTAAATCACTCTATCTGATTTGTTCCTCGTACGTCCTACTGAGTTATGTCCCACAAATAAATTCCCCCAATTTCCCAGTTTGTGTGCCCCGAATGTCCCAAAACTTATATTTTTATTATTTTCACCAAGTTTGTCCTGATTCGTATGCCTACTACGGCCCACTCTTTATAAATATAGATTAAATTAGTACAATAATAGACACAAAAAAACTTACTATTGTTCACTGTACATAAACGTTATTAGGGACGTTTGAGGATATAAATATCGTTGTGGACCGATGGGGGAAGTTTTTTGGAATGTCGTACAAAACATTGGGACATTCGAGACATGAACCCTCTATCTATTGATAAAATCGCATTAAAATCCGTTGCGTAGTTTAAAAGATCTAAGCGTACAGAGGGACAGACGGCCATGTAGAGGTGTTGGTGCTACAAAATTTATTCCCCATTTTTCCACACCAGTGTTTTCTTTAGACTGGTTTCCTAAACAGGTAATAAAAGAGATTAATAAATCATGGCTATACGTTATAATGAAAATAATTTAAAGTAAGTTTGAAATGGCGAAATAAATTTACGAAAGCCTAGGCGCTAGTAAATAATTTAGACATACCTGCGGTTTTTCTTTATGCAGCAATGTGACTTTGTGGAATCCAATAATAACAATTGCCAACTCGAAAACAGCCGAGATTAGAATTTACGAAATCTTTAATAGTAGCAATAAGTAAAATCTTAAACGGTTTATGAAATAAATTTGAAATATCGTTACCAGTGAACCACGGATATGAAATATTATAATATCGCATAGTAAAATTTCACAATGCTCAATTCATTAGCGCTCTTCTATTAATTACTTCAAACAACCGCGAACGCTGCAATTTAATTATTTATAGCTTATTGTATTTTGATTAAGAAATAAATGTACTACACTAGCATTAAAGATATTTAGAATTATAATTAGAAGTATATCATTCTCATTGTCATTATCTGACAAACCTAATGTAATGTAGACCATGGCGCCTATGTTAATTGTTAGTAGGATTTCTTAACCACCGATTATATCAAACTTATGCTTTACAAAATTAATTCTATTTTATGTTGTCATGTTGTTAGTATATCAGTTAAATTATATGTTGAAACGTAATTAACCCCGAAGTTAGTTGCAATGTAAATGTTGTGCCAGTCACTAAAAGCATGTGTTGTGCCAGTCAATAAAAAATTTGATAGTTACAAAAATCTAATTACATTGGTGACTAAATGGGTTATTGAAAATATAAAGAAAGTTATACACGCATGTATCAGTTGACCTAAATAGGGCTAAGACCTTCGTTTGAGTCTATAAGGCATGTAGAAGCATGTATCGGTTTAGTGAAAGTGAACAACCGAATTTGTTTAACGCAAGTGTTTGCACGCATCTACTCCTACACAATACATTCCCTCTGTGCTATAAATATGAACGTAAATGCTACTACGAAACAATTAATATTTTGCATATATTAAGGATATGTTTGTAGGTCGAGATAGGTTGATAGAAAATTCTTTACTCTACACCACATTATAAATGGACATAATATATACATAATTACAAACAGTTAATGATAGGCGGTAAGTACAATGGGCGGTCTTATCGTTAAAAGCGATGTTTTTCAGACAACCTTTGTATGAAAACGGCAGACAAGAATAATTATCCAGTATCCTAATTTATTCATAAGTTGTCTTTTATACTTAATATTTTTTTTAATTACATTTCAAATTTTGTACAAGTAATCCCGTTAAAGCTTTATAACGAATAAAAAACACGAAATAATAAATCAAACATATCGGTTTCCAGGTCCCATGTATAAAACAGTTTGACGTGAAAGCGCTTCTCGTATCAACTCGTAGATCGTAGATTTTCTAAAAGCAAGCTCAAAACGGCATGAAATTGCTCAGTTGGTTATCAATCCTCACAATAGTATGCTACTCTCGTTTTCTTTGGTATGTGTATAAAAAGTTGAAAAAATACTGACCCACCGTCTGGCTGCTGAACCGGTTGTGTTAGCAACGTAACATCAGGAATAAAAAAGAAACATTTCATTTCAGAATTGTGCAACATCGATTATGCGTTTTGCGTTTAAATAAATAATTGCCACTTTATCGAAGCGTTCATTTTTTGATGTCGATGCCTAAAAGTTGGTCAGATGAGTAATTTGGGGATAATTGGTACTTGGAATAATGTTGGCTTGTTTAATGTTAGCGCTTATGCAGTATTTAATTTAAAATAAATATATTTTAAAAGTCAAACAGAGACAGTGTAACAAAAATACATACAATAAAAAATGTAAAAAATTATTGAACGCTTTCAGCTATTTAAGAGGCGACTATAGATTCTTCCGGCAATGTTCCGGTCTACCGTCGTAAATAGGAGTAAATCAAGCAAAGGTTTCGTGTCTCTTTTGTTTAATTCCACAATCAGACAGGTATGACAAGGCCCACGGACATCCTTTCGTTTTCAAAGCATTTACCGTCGCCTTGCTCTTTCATTGTATGGCCTCGAATGCTGGTCAATTTGATTAACATTTTGACCTTTTCTGTTACATTTAACATGTCTCATACTACCATTGTTTGTTAGTGACACACAATCATTAATCATTTCTGCTTCTAGTGTTGAGCTTTGATAGATATATGTATACGACCGAAGCTTCTGCATACAAGTTGCGGAGAGAGCTATAAAATATTTAGAAAAGCAATTTTGACGGCAAATTGTTTTCATCGGTTCATCGGTTCTGACCTCGTCGACCTCGCACCGCATTTATCTTTCCCTTCTATTTATGTCAATAAACCATGATGATGCTAATTTTTAATTACATTTGAAGCTATTTAATTCGAAAATGTCGTAAACTACCATTAATATTCATCACAACGTTATAATTTATTTGTCATCAATGGGTCCAGAAGATATGCAAGAATTTGGTGAAATTGTTCTTTTTATATGGCGATTTCACTGACGCCAAGTCTTAAGTAATTTGCATTTAATTGTGATAGGCGAAGGTACGCGAGGTGACAATTAAAGTGGTTTTATGCCGGGTCATATAAACTTGGATCAGATTTTCATTTTACATGTCGAATGAAGACAGCCAATGTAGAAAATGTGTACATGGTTTTGGAGATTTAGAGTTTCACATTTGTTTTATGTTTTGTGCGCTCTGTTGTAAGCTTTCAGACGCTCTGTAACATTATGATAGATGTGTGAACCGGGTTAACTCTTTGCAATCGACAATCATATTAGAATTGGCCTATATTCAAAACTAGCTGTTGCCCGTGACTTCGCGCGTTATCGTGGGAATTTTGGTGAAAGCCTACGTGCTATTCTATAAATCTATCGTTGTGCCAAACTTCATCCAGATCCGATTAACCGTTTATCCGTGAAAGAACAACAGTCAGTCATCCATCTATCTATGAATCTTCACAAACTTTCGCCTTTATAATATAAATGAGATTTTTATGTCATGTCTGCTAATTGCATTAATCTTTTTCTGTAGTTAAAATTAAGCATTAAATTAATGTATTTCAGTCTACTATAACAAACAGTAATTAATACTGCTACCGATTATTTCGTTACGGTTTCAGAACTATTTATTAGTTATGTGCACGCACGTTACTGTACACGATTGCACGTTTTGAATAATTCTATCAAAAATTGACACTTGCTTGTAATTCGATTGATCAATGTATAACACTGGTACTTAATTTTGCAACTGTAGTTTCGTAAAATCCATTACAGCAAGTAATTATTCGTATCGGTTGACTTATTTGATTGTTATCAGCACATTTGCCCCGTGCTGGTACCGCTTGTTAAGAATTGTTAAATATATGATAATGACATGTAAATTACTCTGTTCGTGGTTAGTGCAGCGCGTCCGTGAAATATAGGAGCTATTTTAAAGATATTTATTAAGGGTTTTTATGTCTTTGTGCTCAAGAGAGCACAAAGACATAAAAGATGTAAAAAGGGTTTATAAAAATAAACCCCCTACTGTCGAGATAGTTATGATTCAGGGCAAAGGAAGCAAATAGAGGCGGGTCTAAAGAAAGCACAGTGTGTCATCTAGCCCTTATTCATTCAAGTTTGCTTCACGGTTTTTGACTAAGTTGCATTATTTAGAAATTATCTTAATCTATAATCTCAAAATATTTTGGCCTCAAAGGAAACTAACGGTATCGCGTTTTACAGTGACGTTTGCAAAAGACATGCAGAAATTATTGTGAGTTATACGATGTGATTGCTTGAAGGAGTCGACACTACAGACTATCACAATGTGCAGCAAGGAACAGATAAATCACGTGCTCAGCAAGATCAATGTGGTAAGTACCATTTATAGTTACGATTTTTTATTAAAGTGATTTGCGACAAGAATGTGATTTTTTTCTCTTTATGAAGACTCGTAAGTTCTTAACAGCAAATTTTGCAGAAGTGCAGCAAGTCAAGTACATTATAAATTAAGATACGTTTCAAAATATTAAAGTGCAATACACAATTAAATGTAAAGAAATTTACTTTAATAAAGTTGCAACATGTTATTGAAACATATTTATAATCGAATTCTAAAAAAGGAGGTTATCAATTCGACACGTATGTATGTATATAACAGGTATTATCGAAAGTGCAAAATATTCACATAAATATGGCCAAAACGAATAATTTTTTTTTTTTATCAAAGCGGGAGTTTTACTCTTGCATTTGAAATCTTTCGATTTTTTTAATAAAAACTGCATGCAACAAAAATGGGATTCTTACCACACTAGAGCGGCACGCGAAACAGCCAAAGCTGGTCAAATAATAAGAACCGTAACTTTAGGCTCCCGTAGATACTAGGGAATTTCTTGACCAATAAGTAGTTTTACATTATATATTATAGGTTCTTCAATTGTTTAATAGCTATTTGATATTCATTACCTGTTATACCCAGATTTATACCATTGATTTAGTAGGCCAAAGTCAATGAATCTCATTTTCCTTCCCCAAAATGTTTCCATGTAGACGTAGTCTCGTAGTCCTTGAGGTAGACGGTTGTACTCTTAGGTTTGTACAAGATGTACTAAAATCAACATCATATCAGTAACGTCCAACCAACATCCGTCCGGGTTTCCCCGGAATTGTCCTAGTTTAGAGGGCGTCCGGGGAGCGTCCGGGCGGGGTTTTTTAAAAAGTGTCCGGTAAAACCCGGACGCTCTGTGCCAGGGGCAACTTATAATTATTAGATGAACAATCTGTTTAATTTAATAAAAAAATGGAATCGGCGTTTTTTTTAAGGTGTCCGGGAAAGAATCTCGGTTTCACACATGTGTCCGGGATTTTTAAAGAGATTGTCCGGCGTCGGCAATTTAAGTGATGGCAGGCCTAGGCTCAGCTAATGTTCAGTACAGCTTCTTTCTTTTTCGTTGACCGCCTTGACCACGACGAAGCGGTTATGTCTTAGTCGAACCGACTAAAACCACTAACCTCGACTAAATTATCTAGTCAAGCCTCTATACATTGAACTGCACTTAATAAAATAATTTCTTAATACAGTCCACCATTCGTGAAGCACAGGAATATTTTAATTATACAAATGACATACCCATACACACATCCAGTATCTGTGTTATGAAAAAAGAAAGATTGGTTAGAATCCGAACACTAGTTTTGGAAAAGAAAAACAAAAATAACGTACGCTATTACGTTACGCTAAGCTACGCTATTGAAATTAATCTGATAAAGTACATTTCTATGAAAATTTGTTAAAATTGTTCTTTGTCTAGAGCTTGCCTAAATTACTGTAATATTAAAATCTCCATCTAATAACTTTATCAATACAATTGTAACCTTATTTTTTCTAATAATATAGTTGTATAATATATACACATATATTTCTGTCCTGGAATTTAATTTGATATCTAAAAGAAAACATATTCAACTAGTTCATGAACATTGAAAGTTGGTCATGTGAGATAATCTTTGGAATACTTCGCTCTTTACTTATATAACTGATATCGGTGTTTTACATATTTATCGACATAATAACTACATATAACCTAATTACTAAACCTCTTTCATTCCGTCTTGATTGCACAGTGTATAATTTTTGCTGTTGATGTATGCGATGCAATCGTTGCCAATTTTTTTTAATTTCAATAACATAGTTATAGATTCTAATAGAATACAAATGATATGCTAATAACTACTACGTAAGGTGAAGTGATGGTTTCATTAGCATTTGCTTGTGTATGTTCAGCCTAGCGAAAGTCAATTGACATAGGCTAATGGAGGTTAAAGTCGCTGAGTTAACGACCGGACATCCGATGATCATAGATATATAATCTTCATTTAGATTGTTAGACGGTTAAGTATTTGAATAATAATGTATCGAAATGTTTAGAAAGAACATTGTAACTGATAACCTTAATGAAACGATTGTAATATATTTTAGTAATTATTATAATTATAGACAACTAGCAACCGGCCCCGGCTTCGCAGGGGGAGCAGAGATATCTTCAACAATCATCAACATATTTCAACCAATTTAAACAAAATGTTAACAAATTATACACCTAAACCTTCCTCATGAATCACTCTGTTTATTAGTTAAAACCGCATGAAAATCCGTTCAGTAGTTTTTCAGTTTATCACGTACAAACAGACAGACGCGGCGGGGGACCTTTTTATATTATGCAGTGATTTCTGAAATTCTAATCTTGTTCTACTAATTATAGAGCTAGGTAGGCGAAATGATATTAATAGGTTAAACCCAAAACATGTTAACCACTGTCACTTGAAACCAAAGAGTTAGTTTACTGATCGGCGTCAAAAATAGTTGAAACTTTTCATTCAAAAAAACACGTGTAAATTAAACTTCAGTGCAAATTGAAATCGTAATTGTCGATAGCACGGCGATAGTTTTAGGAAAAAAGAAAAATGTTCTACAATATACCCCACTATAGCCCACAAAATAATGTTATCAAGCGATTTGCTTAGAAATAGTAGCTGTGTGAATGTTAATTTTTTTAATAATAGGACTATACACGAGAATTGTCCCCGACCCAGTTTGTAGGCAGCCGAAAAAACGACTAATACATAGATAAGAACTGTTTGTAGATAAAAAAACACCAAACTCAATTATACTCAAAACGACATTTCGAACACCTAGATCTAAACAGGTATTAACTCAAAAAAGCACTTTTTTCAAAACAGTGATAAAAAAGGTGTGTGTCAGCTCCGACCCACGACTGGAGTTTACAATTTACTGTAGGTTCATAGTATATATTCTATATATATATATATATATATATACATACATATATATTTTCTACATAAAGGTATATACACATATCTACTTACATGCGTCGAGGATAAGGAGTAAACTCCAATAAAGCACAAAAAGCACAACAAAGCGTTAAAGCGTTACGCTGCCCTCCGATCACTAAATTTTACTCTTCATATTACACCGGGCGCCTTATATGAAAATCGATTCTTAAGGAGTAAACTCCAAAAGTAATTACTGTGTGTGTAGATTTATGCTTCTTATATGCAGCCAGAAGAAAGGTTTTGTAGGAATCTTGTGTTTTAATCATGTTTTGGGGCTGAAAATTTTATTATTGTAGTTATTTCCTTATTCTTAACAATGTATGTATATTTGTTTTTTTTTTGAGTTAAGCCCGTGTTGGTGAATTTAGCGTCGAGTGTTGGTGATATTTTGAAATCTGTTTTATAAGTTAGTAGGTATTGAGATAAGGAATTGATGGTGTGCATAACTGAAATATTGATTTTTTTTAGTTAGCTCCCCTAGATGTGCGATTTGTAAACGTTCTTCGACCTTATAAAAAATAATGATTAAGAAGTCTATGGCTATGAAACAGAAACAAATAGGTGTATAAAGTATCACTTTATTTATTATTTTGTTACTTTATTAGATTTCACCCAGACACAGAACATAATATGATCATGCCCATCACACAATTATTTGTCTTTTGGGGGGAATCGAACCCATGACCTCTGGCTCAGCAGCCAGGATCACTAACCACTAAACCAACAGGCCCGTCAAAGTTAACAACTGTTGACCTGTTGTTAAAAATATTGACAACTCTTTTTATTCGATGCAGCTAAGGTTTATTAATAGATAGTATCTAATACTAGCTTTTGCGTGCGAATTCGCTCGCGTGAAGGTTATTTTTCTATCCCTCGGGAACAGTACTTCTATTACCCTATGGCTTTTTGTGTACCAATGACAACGTGTATACAAAGTTTCATGAAAATCAGTTCGTTGGTTAAGGCATGAAACACCAACTCACATTGACATTTAAAAAATTAGTTAGAATATTATTATATAGACTGAAAGCCGACCCCAATTTAGTCGGGAAAAAGCACGGAGGATGATGATTGTTATTAAAACTGCAAGGTCTCAGATGTAATGACGCACATTGGTAAACGAATTCCAGTTAACGTTATTTCTATCTTTTAAAAGGAAATTAGAAGTAGATAAACAATTGAACAATGCGGGGTAACGGCGCCACCATCCACCACAGAACTAGTCCACGATGATTAGTACGAATGTACCTACTAACTGAGGTATGACGTCAAAGTAATCAGACTAGAAAAAGTTGCTTGAAATGCTATGGTATATGACATAATATTAAATTGTATGAATGTAGGGTATGGGTTGCAAATAACTTCGTATCTGTTTGAAGAAGTTGTCTTGCAGACAATTGCAAAGTGGAGAAACTATTGAAAATAAATTAAGTAATGGCTATTACAGAATAAAATCAGTTTTGTTTTTTATAACGTTCTAGGTACAATTTGTAATTATGTAACTTTTTTTTCTGATTTATTAACTCTTAAATAAATTCTAAATAAATTAAACTTTAATATCACCAATAAATTAGCATATATCTATCATATTGCACATAAACAGTTACGTCACAAATAGACATAGACCTGGTTATTAGATTTCAAGACGTATTTAATTTTTACGTGTCCTTTAAAATACCTACTCAAATGTAGAGTATGTAGCTTGTAGCATAATAATAGCATAGTCCCGTAAGCTTGTAGAATTAAGTTAGCTTTAATTTCTCTTAAATCTACAAAAACTATTACCATCGTACATTGAACTAAATCGTAGGTAGGTACTTGCATTATGCGTGGTAACCACTTATCAGGTGGGAGGACTTGAGAGTCAAAACCCTTTGCGGTTCACTCAATAAATCAACACCCACGTTTTGAATTTGAGTCAAATTGTACCAGACACACCCGCTATATGAAACATAACCTAAGGCTGTAAGCGATATTAATATTCTCTGAATAAATAATATCGATGTGTTATTGAGTCAAAATATCGTTCAACTTGGCAATGAGATTGTAGAAGATTGCGTAAAACGTTTAGATAGTACTGATAACGTTGTCTGGTGGAGTAACAAAATGTCCTAACAATGGGTTTGAACTAATTGTGTAATAGATAATAATTTATTTGATACATAAGTACTTTGTAGTAGACGTGGACTCTATTATACACGTTTAATTGTGTGATATTTATTACACAACTAGCAACCCGCCCGGTAGCAGAGACATCTTCAACAATCAACATCATATTATGTATTTCAATCAATTTACACAAAAAAATAGTTTAGTTTATAATTTATTTAGTTTATTTTTCAGTTTATCGCGAACAGACTGACAGACGCGGCGGGGCACTTTGTTATATAATATGTAGTAATTTATGTCTGATTAGCCGCTCCCGCAGTTTCACCCGCTTTTATCGTCACTGCTCCGGTTCTAAGAGTCGTAGCGTGATGTTATATTGTTTATAATGTTTCGCAATGAATACTCTATCCAATACAATTTTTGGAATGTCGAATTCCAGAAGAATGGTATTTCCAGAGATTAACGCGTTTAAACAAACAATCAATCAAACAAAAAACTCTTTAGCGCTAGTATATTAGTATAGATTAGAATTTAATGTTAATCCTTTTAAGTATAATGTCAGTCTTCATGCGTGACAGAAATAAGTAACTTAGTTTACTTAACTATTCTTGAGGTTCAGTTAAATCCATCACCAACTAAACGTAACGTAACTAAATTGCTGACTTTCAAATGTTTACTTTAGATTTTGTGACAATTACCTTCGCAGTATCTTATATGCTCTTTGCAAGTAACCCTCAATAAGGTAAATAAGGGCGCGTGACAAACTTTGTGGTATTGTGTGGGCTTCTATGATTGATATATCGTGTCCGTAACCAGCTGTTTTGCGTGTTTCGCTCCCGAACCGTCACGATTGGCCTCTGCGGTTGTTTGACGCATACCGAACAGTAATTATGCTTTCTTATACAAGCGATTATTGTTGTCTATCCGTGTTCAATAGCGTGTTCATGTAGTCTGATTGGAGTGCCGAGCAGGGCTGCCAGATTGTATAATTTGATACAAAATTCGTATCATTCGGTTATCTTATGTATCCTGTTTGTATAGTAGATTGCGTTGTATAATTGAATACAATGTCATTACTGATGTTATAGCATAATAAGCACGCTCATACACGTAGAGTAGAGATACTTGAGACAAATCTGTAGGAAACTGTTAAATCCTTATACGTTAAAGTTTACACCTTTTATTGAAATCCCCCAAAGAGTGACGTACTATAGTTGTACAACACTGATTTTGTATAATAGTGCGTGATTTTGTATAAGTCCTGAGCCTCGACGGTATAAAATAAGTTGTCCTTACTGGCAGCCCTGGTGCCGAGTGTTGTTGTGTGGTGTTTTGGTTAAGGAATTTTGTGGTCGTGACCTATGTTCTGTGTTAAATTGATCTATGTTCATGGACTGTATGTAAGGGTAATTAAAAGACTTATATATATGTTTATAACACGTTATTTTCTTTGATTAAATACGTCACGACCTTTGTTTTATTTACTTTTATTAAAATTGCAGGCAATCGCTATTTATGTAGGTTTTTTTCTTTCTCAATGAAAGCGAGTATGTTAAACACGATAAATGATTAACACTGCTATAAGTAGAACGTTAATTTCCCTTTCGTTATTCACCTTCTTTGCCTCTACGGTCTATGACCGCAAGATATAGAGAGTTTCTGGTTTATTTTGTAGGTTGTAATTAAAACAGGTTTTCATTAAAATTCTTTGTAAACTAGGACTGTTTTGTAGGTCTAGGTGATAGTAGATTTGTGAGGAATGGACGTCTGTTTTTGAACAAGAAATCTATCTAGTTAATAAGCCTGTACTCATAGTACTTGTTTGATGTTTGTATATTATGTAAACAATTTGAACAGTCTAAAAGAAGAAAACAATCAAACATTTGCCCATTGATCTATTGTCTATTCAACAACTGTCTCTCTATTATTGTAATGAAATATGCCAAACAAAGGGTCCACAAAATTCTCAGTTGATTTACTAAATTATTGAAAAACAGACACGCTTCGAATTATTTAAATGACATAATCTCAAAATAGTGAAACATCCGCAATTTATTATTCAAGTGCAGTGTCTACGAAATGCAACTACCTACTTGCCGTTTATACAAGGGTACGTCTGCGTAAGTGCAGCCGTGCGCGACAATCGAGAGTGTTTGTACTGTACACGCGAATGTGATTAATGTCATCTTACAAATATCTTGCTTCCGTATGTTTGTGAAATCGGCATTTTAGATAATATTGTGTTTGTTGCTATTGCGTAAATATTTTATGGATAAAATAAATTAGGTAAATTTACATTTTTTTTGGATGAACTTAATATAATGTTAGCGGCATCTTAAGATAAGATAATTTTATTTGCTTATACATGAGTATGCATGCACACATATGTAATACAAGATGAAATATTAAATTAACAAAAGGTCAGTCATGTTTAGCGGCATCTTGGACCTTCATGTAACGTGGTGATCTAGTACCTAGACCCGCATTCGACTACAACCACTGACACAATATTATTATTATGATGTCTATTTATTTACTTTATTTTATTAAATATCACACTTATTTCTTTTTTTCTTCGTGTGGAAATCCCCAAGGGTCATCACCTCACTGGGGTCAACGGCAAGGTGGTATGTCGGACTCGAACCAACTAAAACCACACGGTGTTCCGTCACGGGGTCCTAATGCCGGAGACTAATTCAATGTCATACTAGTACTTACACGGTTTTATTACTACCCCAGCCTCTAGTGCTTTTAACTCTATACATTATGCCCTTAAACATAAGCAAGCAACTTCGGAGTTTTAAACAAAAACAATTTGTACTACTAGACTATAAACTCGCGTAAAGCCAAAAACTGTAAGCATTAAACGCTTAACACTGTCAATATAAAACAATAGTTAGTGAATAACGGTGTTACCTTGCCATAGATACGATCGATTGAACGCATATCTAATACCCGTTGACATCACAATGGATCGCTGACATTAGTACGAGACCTACAATGTGAATGTGAGCTGTGTAAGGGTTTGCTGACAATATCAAAATAGGGGCTACCCTATTTCGATAATGTCTTGTTTGATAATGTGTGATTTTAAGCAATGGCAAGTAACGGTCTTCAAGAAATTGTGATAACTGATAATTATAAGACCATGACAACGAGATGCGTTACTATTGTTATGTTAAATGGTTTAAATAGTTAAACCAACACACATTAAAAGAAAAGAATTGAGACGATAACAAAGTATGACATCAATCAATCAATCAGCCTATCATAGTCCACTGCTGGACATAGGCGTCTCCCAATGCGCTCCACAGCACTCGGTCCTCCGCCTTCTGCATCCAGTCCAAAAATAAGACATCAAAAATTATTATTTTATATAAGTTTCTACAGTATAAGTGCAAATTGCACTTCGATACATGAGACGACCACCATCTTAGTCTACCCGTGACCATGGCTGCTGAAAAGCAACTGAAACGTCGGGATCAGTGTAAATAGTAAAACAACACCAAATAAATCGCGATAGTATCCGTTAAAAATAGTTTTATTTCAATGTGTAACATTCGCGTAAACTTTCGACAATATCAAGTATACTTACTGTTTGACGTTTAAAAAAATCTGATTTCAGTTGATTTTGTCAGGCTGAAATAAAATGTATTGTGGATAAATTATGTCGTTTATAGTTATACATTTGAGTATGTACGTACGCTGTTAGATTTTTGTAAGAGTGACTTACTTTCATGGTTCAAACGACTTTTTTCCGACTTGTCGTAGGTCACGCTCAAACACTTTGAATTGTAAAGTTGATCCAAAGCGATGATAATAAGTTAGACTACAGGTAAATAAAATGATGTTTTTTTATTTTATAATTTCTTTAATAGAGCAAGTTACCTGTCACGTTAAAACATCCCGTTTGTAAAGTGTTATGCTGGTTTTATAAAAATGATTTAGAAGAAACCATTGATTGAACAATTGATTCAGAACGTATAGACCAAAGATTAGGATGTAAGAACCTAGTTTTTTTTTAAATTTATTCAATCATTTATTTGGAACACAACTTATACATCTAATTCACTCAATATGTACACATAACATAATACTTTATTATAGAGTGAGACACGGTTAAGATCGTCGTCGAGTCTGACCAGACTGTAACAAGACAAACAAAGACTGATTATAAATGGAGATTGTATATTTACCGCTCCATCTATAAGCAGCTGACCTTAAAACAAGTAGGCAAATAAAGAGTTAAAGGTTGCATACCTCTATTACCTAAGTGAGAAAACATGCATTTATTGAATAAATACACTCTTTATACCAATGCAAATATATTATCTGATCAAAACTAAACTTCCGTTACATTGACAGAACAAGTGCACATAATTAATAACTTATTTCAAGCAATGATCGATGTGTTAATGAATGCTCCGTTTAACTTGAGATTAATGTG
Organism: Euplagia quadripunctaria; assembly: GCA_963859945.1. Lineage (NCBI taxonomy): Eukaryota > Metazoa > Arthropoda > Insecta > Lepidoptera > Erebidae > Euplagia > Euplagia quadripunctaria. The sequence continues at coordinate 4,903,221 of OY982573.1, forward strand.
ACCTTCGTTAAAGCTTAAACATGTTAAGTCATTAAACGATAAGTCATTTGGGTGCAAGGTCGGGTTCTTTATACTAACTTCTTATTTTCAACAAATGTTTTTAACTCGACAGTTTATACCCTGGTTTCTATGTAACATTTTCTTTTGTTATCTTATTGATTGAGATCCTTTTGATGCTGTCTGTGTTAGTTTCTTAATTTTATGTCAATTTTTAACTCAACACTATCTTATCTATATATTAATACGTGAGTAGAATTCTTTGTAGGTACGCATTTTTTAAGCAGACGCGCATGGACAGCAAAGTAGAATTTGAAATACTTAAAGTTTATATGTCGAAGCTAAAATGTTGAAACAGTATGTGCTATAAAGTTAAAAATGATGTAAAAACGGCTACATAAGCATTAGGAGTCCAGTATATATTTTGACCTATCGTGGTACAAAAGTCTATACAATGACAGTCAACAAACAAGACAGAAAATGCCAGGCGAACTCTAGTTAATCTGGGCAAATTTAATTAATATCTAGATATAAAAACAGCATTTCTAGTAGACATGATTTTCTTTTCGCAATGTTTTATGCAGAAGAGGGAACTTTGGCTCATTGTTTCTGATCTTATTACATCTTTAGCACAACACTATAACGGCACCGCCTATTATCTTTAAACGATGCGCTGAACACCGCGATCGTCAGAATAAAATGCTTCATTTCATTTGAATGACTTTGGCGTGTTACTACAAGTCTGTGCAATACATTTTACACCACACTGCACCAGTTAATCACGGTGCAAATTAATTAGTTATTGTGCGCTTACGCAGTTGCGATATGTCGCTCTGTCAAAACTCGGAGGAAACGTTTTACGAAATGTACAGTGACAATGGAGCACTTTGGTCAAATTTTTTGTTGAAGATTTGTCAGAAATGGATTTAGTGGGGATTTTGGTAGATTAAGCGCGTTCCGCTTATTGTGTTATTTTACTTAGTAGTTCCCTATAGAATAGGATGTATGTGATAGTAAGATAGGTTTTTGTTATATATCGCTTAAAAAAAAAAAACAGAAATTGATCCACTAAACCAATGACTGTATAATTTGTTTTATGTACGAAATTTTGTGATTCACTTAAGTGTTGGTACTGACTTCCTTTTGGATTCAATAGTTTAGCTTGAGTTTAGTGTCTTTCGATGTTCTATTCAGCAATTTTTTCGTAATTTATTCGGTAGAATCAGTAATAGTTTGAATGAAGGGGAAAATTCATATTGTCGTTACCAACTACTTAGCCATTGGAAGGAAAAATGTATGTCAAGTAATTTTGTCTGGATCTGCACTTGCTTAATCCTATCCAAAACATCGGATATAGTTAAAATACCTGCAATAAAGGAAGAACTTGCTATAAATTTTATATTTTATTCACAGCAAATGTAATATTCTTGAACAGTTTGTTTTTGTGGCCTTCGCATGAGGGCAATAGCCCCTGTATTTTAATTGTATTAGTCATAAAAACGGAACGCCTGAATACGGTTTTAATGATATAAAATGATATCGAATTTTATAGTTAGACTATAGTTTTCTATTGCACTAATATGGGTATAATGACATACAACGATCCTGTTAAACATAGCTGTACGTGGAACTTAAGGCTATTTATGATATTAATTAGAGCCGAATAATTACTTGCAACTACTTCAGTCTTTAAAGTTGCTCGACCAATACGCGAAAAAGATACTGGATAACCGTATAACTTTGTCAAAAAGCGATACTTTTATTAAGAACGGATGCACACGTTGACCTCTACAAGTAGGCAACTTTTCTCCGAAAGCAATTTTGGCATCATTGCTTTAGCGCAAGAGCAATTAAATGTTCAATGAAATGGTATCCATGTTTGAATTTAATATTTGGTCATAAAAACTACTTACTTCAATTTTGTATTTAGAAATTATCTCATTTGAGTCAGGTTAGGATAGCACCAATAGCTAAATTATACCAAACATACTACTTATTAACATATACTTTAAACATATAAACAGAGACTTATTTTGCATTAAATGACACATTAGCATTAATAAATAAACAATTTCTAAAGTATATTTGTTCCCAGGTTTCTTGTTTAGTATTCCGAAGTAGATTTATTCATTGTTCGCACTTGTTACTATACAATTGTGTTATAAATTTTGTGTAAACAATGCCGGTGGATGCCACTGCGTCTGGCTGTGGAGTTTTCCTGGAACTCTTGGCAATAACATAGATTTAAAAATGATTGCTTGAAGGTTGTTTATGTTGCCTTCACTCTGAATCGGTTAGATAAATGACTTGGGTATAAAGTAGAATCTCAATGAGCAAGGCCTCCATTGCGTCATATAAAGCGATTTGAGGAGATAGAAGCTGACGTTGCAGTAAAAATTAATTATTTATTGCAATGCAATCGCCTACTATAAAAAACTAATTTTGGACCAAGGCAACCCCAGAGTGGTGGCCACGAGTTTTAACTAGAACTAGACTGTAAGTGGCGATGATGACTGGACTTATTGATTAATATGTGTATCAATGCCGTACACGTTAGACGCTATTACAGGACCTTAGCAGACGTGTACGTTCATTTTAACCTGGACGAGAGAGTCCTAACCTAGGACATTATTTCTCCAGGAAAACATGAAAAGTTTTCTAATCAGTTTTTTATCTTCTGTAATTCAATGGTTGCTTGCTCTTCAGGATAGGGCTTTTATGGATACTCAAATTTGTATTAGAAATTAATTAAAAGCTAAAAGAAGAATATTGAGTATTGTGGGCATTTTGAAAGTATGTGCCGCTATTTTCATTTGAAGACCTCTATCCTACAACAGCTATTTCTTTGCAACATAAATTTGTAAGATTTTAGAAACAATAGCTACCTAGTTTATTATAGGCAATTAATGTACGAGTATGTGTCAATGTATGTCCATATTAGTGTGCTCTTCAAACACTAGACCATATAAACGGTTCATTCAACTCCGCGTTGTTAAGATTATTTGGCGCGATAGTAACTGTAGTGCAGTATACTCCTCATACGGTTTAATTATGAGAATATTTATTAGATAATGAGGTACATTACAACTAAGTTTCATTATGTTACAGTTGATACAGTAAGATGTCTACACTCTACGGTAACTAACACATGTACTATTGTTCGACAATTTAGCACCTAAGTCTAACTTGTCCAACTGTTTTTTAGCGCTTAAGGTAAGCGGTCACCCTACTCTAAAGACGTTTGAAATTTCTACCTATCTACTAATAGTTGTAGGTATAAAACACACACAGCGATAGTGACCGGGATCCGGTCTAATTCTTTGTCATCAGATATGTTGAAGCGTAAGGAATCATATAATGGACTACTATAGCTAATCACTACATATTATAAAACAAAGTGCCCCGCCGCGTCTGTCTGTCTGTCTGTCTGTTCGCGATAAACTGAAAAACTACTGAACGGATTTTCATGCGGTTTTCACTAATAGACAGAGTGATTTAGAGGAAGGTTCAGGTGTACAATTTGTTAAAATTGTGTAAATTGATTATAATATATGATGATGATTGTTGAAGATGTCTCTGCTATCCCTGCGAAGCCGGGGTGGGTTGCTAATGTTTTATAATTAAAGGTAGGCTCTGTAAGGAACAGGGTCAATTGGCCGAGTTTATTCAGTGAATGACATTGTGACATTCGGGATATTTATCATCAATAAGTCTTCCTTCACTATATATGTTATTTTTTTATTTTGATCCCCATATATAATGTACAAATAATGACAATATTCTTTAAGTAAATGCTTATGACTTCTGCTTAAACATGATGAAAGTGATAGACATCAATCACCATACAATACATTCCTTTACGGAATATTTGAATGTCATGATCCGTTACAACACTACTTTTATATCGCTTACGTGAATTTTATACTTTTTTATAAACACCATTTGTCCATACAAACTGGTAGTTACGCACGTGAGCTAAAATAAAATGTATTATGTATTTTTTTTACATACATTTCTTTGAACAAATAACTTGGCTCTGGGACATATAATAATGAATAAGTTGAACTAAAAAGAGACCGTGCTTTACCTTGTCGTTTTAATAAGTTTTATGTCTCATAATTATCTTTTAAAAAAGTATATAACCGACTTTAATGCGCCTTAATCATGATAAATTGTAATAAGCCGAATTTTTTATTCCTTAATTTTTACAGGCGTTTATTGAAGAGTTCCGTTGTCTGTCTCCGAAGCTCATCATCAGATCTTTACAAGTTTTAAATGGGACCACCAATTTCGAACAATAAAATAATTTTTCAAATCCATCTACATTATGTCGGAGGAGTTATGCCAGAAGGTACATAAAAAAATATTCGAAAAATAAACATCCGAGTTGAGAACCTCCTCCTTTTTTCCTTTTTTGAAGTCGGTTTAAAAACTAGAAACACACAAGTTGGATTCCACAATGTTTGTCAAAAAATCCGAACGAATTTTTCCAAGTTTGCTACTGTGTAGAGGATGATATCCATACGACTTATACCATTATACTTATCTGTTGCAAAGAATTATATATTTATTATACATTATAAATATTATTTTGGCCTACCTTTCATCAAGAAAAAAATACTGTATACGTAGGATAGAAAAATAACTTTAACCCGCTCCACGGACCAAGGCTAGTTGATAACTGATAGATAACACATATTAGTTAATAACAATCAGCCGAGTTGAGCTTCCAACAAGCCAATCTACAGAAAAAAAAGGTCAAGCACCTACATTTGTACGACTTAATAACAGTTGTTATGTAAACACTATAAAATAGCAACGGTATGTGAATCAATCAATTGGAGCCCAGGCTATTATTTGGTTAACGTTTCGAAAGTGATTTCATAAGGCGTCAATGATTAAGTAGGCTACTAGACGATATTTGATTTAACCGTTCCTAATGAAGTCCATCTATAAAATATACGTTCATCGATCTTGTTTACATAACTAAAATATGTAGTGTTCGATAGAAAAGTCTGACAAGCAGGGATTAACCTTACACGACTTATTGGTCAATCCTAACATCTACATCTCTGTAAATATGTACATTGAGCCGCCGGATACTGTCTGTTAAAAGAGTCGAACTCTGTAGTATCTATAGTCAATGGCATCATTATAGGTACTCCAACACGTAAATATAGTCTCTTCAATATAGTATAATTACATCAATATATTCAAAAACGTCTATAAAGTCTAACTCTACAATATAGTCATAAGTCAAAAGTCAACGTCAATACAGTCCTACTCATCAATATAGTCACTTCCATCAAAATATTCGAACTCTGCAATATAGTCTAACTCTTTAATATAGTCACTTGCGTCAATATATTCGAACACATACATGCATTTGATTTTACATGCATTTCTTGCATCAAATTTAAATTATCAGTATAGCTTAACTCATCCATATCATCGTACGCAACAGTCTCAAACAACATGTTAAATTTTGTAGTCAAACCAGCACCTAATACAAAAAATTATAATCAATTGACATGAAAATTATTAGTTATCACTATACGTATAAGATTTCAAACTACATACACATCACATGTACTAATGTTTTTCAAAATCAGGATCCTCAAATAATCACATTCATATACCTATGACTGCTTATGTTAATGACCGGCAGCATTCCATACTTTCTTTGTTACGTAAGAACAAAAGAAAATAATTTATTTGCTTCTGAGTTGTACAGTTACCTGTTCTTTATCAGTAGGGTGACGGAAATAGGTTAATATTGTTACTTTCAGTGATAAGGCACCATATACCGCTGGGAGAGGTTGTTTACTTTGCTTAAACAAATTTCAGTATGAAAAGTGTAACGTATTGTTTATCCTATTGTTACAAAAAAACTAAGTTTATATCACTGTTTTATAACATGGTTAAATTTTAGTTAAGCTATGCTATTCGTCTCTTATCAATGCCCTTGGCTTTAGCTCGTTTTGTTATGCTTAGATATGTATGCAGAATTATAGTATATAATATTATATGTCGAATCCTCAGGCACAAGACTTGGCACAATGTGGGTAAGTGGGTACGGGCGATGAGAAAACTCCCTTTTGATATTAAATCACTGTTGTATTTATTGTAAACACGCAAAAAACACTGTACAGTTCCTAGGTTAGTGTTGACTCGGCGGTGACTAAACTAAAAGTGAACTCGTCTGTCCGCAGGCCAACACCCTCCGCCTAGACTCTGCGTAACGCCGATAGATGGCGCTTGTGTTCCTTTCCGGTGAATTTATTATAGAGGGCGCTCTAAGCATCCGTAATAACGACCGAAGATGCGACATATTATATAAGTATATAAAGGAGTCGAGCTGACTATTTTGTAGTCGTATTCTTGAAAAAAAAAGTTTAACAAAGCTGTTCCCGCTTTTCAAATTTGGCCTTGAATCTACAAATGTTATCATGTATATCTAAATTACTTCCCAAATGTGAACAGTCCTGTGCTCCTAAAAGGCAAGTTTTAAACGTTAAAAATGTCACTCGTCGTTAATGATAGATGGACATTTTGAATACAGCGTTAAAACATTCTATAAAATACAAAAGTCGCATACTTCTAAAATTCAAAGAGCTCTTGCTTTTTAAAGGTACATATTAATTAGAAAGCTATAAATATACATATTTATAAAATTTTATTTTCCTTATCATTATAAAGATGAAGGTGATGATGATGAACTGAAAAGAAATGAACAGTTAAAATGATTTTATATCTCTCTATAAGAAGTTTTCTTCTTTTATATTTTGTGGTTTTATTAACCAATAAATATATAAAATACTAATCGTAACTAGACATCCACCATAATAACTAGTTACTGATTCCTGATGACTGACTTTCTGATAAACACCGGTGACCAGTGACCTATACTTATTCCCAGTTTCAACTGTGCCAGCCATATCCCCTTGTCCATTAAGCTTTGCCGATTCTACTTATAAGTAGGAAAAATAACTAGTACTTAATCCCCGAGGTCCTCAATAGGTTAAACATATTACTCCTGTCCAGCACCTCCTATTTTAACTAAACTTACTACGCACTAAAACGCACTAAAAATAGTAAAAACTTTTATGTTATAAAATAAAAGCGCTTAGGCTTTTCTGTAGGCATAGACCCCCTTGTGACGGAACACCGTGTGGTTTTAGTCGGTTCGATTCCGACATACCACTTCACCGTTAGCTCCGGTGAGGTGATGACCCGTGGGGGTTTCCACACGATAAAAAAAAAAAAAAGCTAGTGTTACTCTATTTGCGCATTAAAAGTTTGTAGGTTTGCTATGTATGTTTGCTATTTAAATAGTAACAATATGATGTATACCTTTTTTATTATTATCACTATTCCACAGATTTACGTGATTTTAATTACATTTTTGAAGAAAATTGCAATTTTTTTTAGCACACAGCGGTAAATGAAGTCAAAGCGATCGTTTCTTTCCTTTAATTACACTGTAATTACAATACATAATACAATTGTATCGGAACTTAATTAGTTGGCGAAAAGTGGTTGTCATAGACGTCTATTTACTATTGCATCCTTAATAATATATTATAAAAGTTTATATGCCTAAATTTAAACAGTATTACCAGCCACTATAACGAAGGATTCATAAACTAAACAATAGAAAAATCTCACTTCAAAATCACAATAACTCTCAGTAGACTTAGTGCAGGACAAAGAAAGTCATAGTTCAACGACCTATACCTACTGGCCATTCGCTGCCTCTTCCGTCAGATTCGGCGATAACAGGTGAAACTATACGACAATGCCCACCCAGCATTTCTTATCAAGCATGAAGGGAAAACAACGAGTTTCTCTAATATTTAAAATGCTTAAACCGGTATCAAAATAAATAACTTTATTTTGTTGTACACGGCTGTATCTAAGCTTACTAATAATCTCTGTGCACGTGGATGTAAATAATAGCGAAAGCAATAACCTAAGAAAGAAAGAAATAACCTTTATCAATTCTGGAATAGCTTTAATGTTTGTTTTTATATCACCTATGATAATAATAAACAATAATATTCGCTGTCTAGACTTCTATGTGAGCTGCCGAATGTAAATATGGCTAGGTAGGTACAGTTTTGTTATACATATGCACATATTACAGATCTACCCAGACCAATTTAAATAGAATATTTGCCCTGAACAATGCTCTAATAATAATGCTGAATCTAAGCAAGGCTTTCCTTTACAATTTTTAGTCGTGTGAAAGTAAAAAGTCGACTCTCAGGACAGGACTAGAACCTGCAACATTTTGCAAGCATGGAGTAACTGTCGCTGATTTATCTAAGATCTATTCTAATTCTTGTGTACATCGTTGTAATACCCTAATTCATTTAAACGTGGTTATTCCCAACGAAGTTGACAATCGAACACCTTTTCTGAAAGTCGACTTTCATCTATTTCAAATGACTAGGCAAGAAAAAATTAGTAAATGCCTTAAAAAATATACGCAAACGTCATACACATACACATCATATTTTTTGTTGCTTAGCAAATACCTTTATGAACTATACACAAGCAACTTTAATCTAACTTACAAAAAGCTTTCAACTTAGAAAGACAGTGAGAGATGGACAAAGTAACATATACCAGTGTACTGGTTTAATGGTAAATTATATAATAAATAATTGAGGTCACCACTATTTAGTAGTGATGTAATACGTTGTATCGATGTTAGATCCGGCTGCTGGTTCCTATTAGTTTATACGTAACTTAATAGTGGTCTATGTCTGTTTTTGATGGGCGAGAACCAAATCGGTATTGTTTAGTGAGTAGTTCAATTATACTGTACTTACATTAAGTTTAAATTCTTCTTATCTAAACTGGAATATTCTGATTATGCAAATATAAATATTCCATTTGGTTTGACCTTAAAAGCTGTTATATATATATATATATATATATATACTTTAATAATTTTTAATTTTGTGGCTTATTTGAATTTTATTGTTAAGTAATAGTAAAATGTCTACAGTGGTGCGGTGTATATTTGAGCACCAATTGCGAATTACGAATCCCATGTTGCCGACTTAATAAAAACCTCAATATTCCTTTTACAAAAAAGAAACCGGAAATATAGCTCCGGATATCAGGGAATAGTTTAATTCGGTCACGTTAACTAATAAATAACTAATTACAAACCTAAATAAATAAATTTACACATTGTCGATATTCTTCGGAGACAAATAATAGCACTCCTCTATGGAAAAACTTAACGTCAGAGAATGTAGAAACCGATTTGGATAATAATGTGACAATATAATTGTATTGTTAAATAATATGTAATTAACAACGTGTGTGTTCCATTCCTTAATAAACTTTTATGTAATTCAATACACCTATTGTGCACTTCGTGTAGTTAGTGATGTAACATTTATCGAATAATCAAATGCAAAAAAACTCTTCAAATCCGTTTCACATTTTCTAAATTAACCCGTTTGAATTATTTACAAAATAATAAATTATTGTATTTTAGTTACTTGTTATTAACTAATAAATATTTTTTTACTATGCAACAAACTAATAAACTCTTAAGCTTTATAATATTAATGTAGATATTAACAAAACAACATCGTTACTTCAGAGATTATCGTTAATTTCTACTGTTTTTCTCATATAATTTAATGCTAATGCCAGTTTATGTGTTTACTAATGTATTAACTCTTGTTCCGGAATATAAACCGACTTATTGTACAGTTAGTTATTTTTATGTACATGTAATTCTTTCAATGGCCAACTAGCCAACTGACAATAAACTTGCACTTCCTTGCTGAAGTTTATAATATGGAATTGCTTAGCTTGCATATATTACGATAACTCTTGGTAGTTTTGTGTTGGCCAAAGGATTTAAAGCCAAATTGGCACAATAGAGGCACTGTGATCCCAATCCAAGTATTTTATGTTTTATATAATATTGCTTGTATAGGACAAAATGTTCATTGTGACTACTGCTTGTCCTACTAAAGTGACATATATTCTTGTAGTCTTTTTCTTTTCATAAGTTATGAATTAAACGGAATGGTTGTTTCTTGCGCTTAATGCAATCTTCTGTTTTGCATTGCTTGGAGTATTCGATATGTATCACCAGAAACCGGTGATAGTCCAATAAATAATTTCGGTTTGTATTTCGCGTGATTGGATAACTAAAACTTGATTTATATAATTAAGTTTTAGCTACCTAATCACGAAAACTTCATAATCTATCGATATCTGTCGAGTACATACATGTACATACAATACATGCAATTATGCTTCTTGAGACGTTCCTTAATATTTTCGTTCTTAAGTGCATTGACTTTGTCGTATACATGCTATTCATTTTTTTAATGCCAGCCGTAACAGTTCATGAAAATACCGTGAAATAATTGTGTGATGAGCACGATCATTTGTTCTCTATCTGGGTGTAATTTATCTTTTTCTTTTTTATGGTATAGGGGGCAAACGAGCAGACGGGTCACCCGATGGTAAATGACTACCACCGCCCTTATGTACCTGCAACTCAAGAGTCCCAAGTGCGTTGCCGGCCGTAAGTAGGGGAAGGGTGGGAGAGAGGGGGGGAGGGTTAGGACCTCCGGTAACCGCACTCACTCGGCGGAAAGCAATGCATTCATTGCTTCACTGCCGATTTTCTCTGAGGCTCCGTATCACTCCGTTGGAGCCAGCCCATACGAAGCATGGGTCTCCCACGATGTAATATGTATGTATTTAGTGATATATAAGTATGTTTATCAGCAATTTGGTTACCATAGTACAGGCTCTGCCAAGATTGGGATCAGACGGCCGTGTGTGAGATGTGTCAAGTTATTATTATTATTTGTTCGTGTACTTAATACAGGTTAGGCAAATGGTGAAAGTCCTTCAAGACATGTTTTAGATAGACGTTAGTGACTTTTCACTGTCAATCCTTATGTCTAGGTTAAGTTAGTATTTGTAGGAAGAATTTGCTTAGAACGCTCTTATTCTACCAGGTATTTGGGTATGTCTACATAAAAAAGTGATTTACCTACTAATGTTCCTTAGCTTACTGCGTAATCTACGCGACAATTGCTTGACGGACCTGGATTGCTTTCTAGGTCGGGTTATTGTGAGCTATTCGAGAAAGGAATACTACTCGTTAAGGACCTGGCCTGCCGGTTTAAAATATATTTCAAAACATTAGTGACGTACATCTTTACCAAACCCCATAAGTTCTTTTGTTTTAGATAGGTGTGTGATTCCATTGGTTATTATTCCAAGAATCCGCCACACCTATAACCGCCTTGTTTTTTCCTTTCAAGATATTGTCCCAAAGAAATATATCACAAAGATCCGGGATCTAAATAGTAATAGTGGAACAAAAAGTAAACAACCAACATTGAGGGCATATATCGAGATGCCCTTATTGAAGCGAACGATGCCACGACGTGCATTGGTGAATTATTCATCGCGACACTACTTGAAGAAATAAAAGTGCACCAGTACCAATTTATATGGTAATACATTGTGTGAGAACTGGTTTTACTAGAGAACAAGGGTAATATCACAAATATTAGTGCACAATATCCTCAAAATGGAGAGATTAGGTTCCGAATAATGTGAATAATAAGTTAGAGTTAAGTTATTGTGGTCGAAAGTTCTTCACCTCGTCCAAACATGTTCCACTTAATATAGACTTTACAACTTTTACCTAATATTATATATGGAATACAAATTCTTTTGCATTTAATCAAATCACTGATCATGATCACCATCGCAGGTAGAGGCCTTTCTTTTTTTCTTTTTTTTTTTCGTGTGGAAACCCCCACGAGGCCTTTCTTTTTTTCTTTTTTTTTTCGTGTGGAAACCCCCACGGGTCATCACCTCACCATGGCTATTGGTATGTCGGAATCGAACCGACTAAAACCACACGGTGTTCCGAAACAAGTAGAGGACTGTAAATCTCTTTAAATTCGTTGTTAGGTGTTTCCAGTCAGCAAATAAAAGAAAAACCTTTGACATTAGTTAAAGTTACTGAACTATTCAATCAGTTTTTGAGAAAATCCATAAAAAGTAACTTAAAAAGTTTTCGCAGTTGGTTTTTTGGATTTTCTTAGCAACGGAATGAAAAATACCAAAATAAAAAAATATGTACGATTTAAAATTTTTAACTTTACACATTCCACCTGCTTTTATGAGAAACGGGGATATATATTAAAAAATAATACCTGGAAATTCAAACGTTCATAACATGTACACGGATATTTATTTAAAAAATCCTTTTTGTAACTGCATGTTAGAGTCATGCCCTTACAGTGATTTAAGTAAGTGTTTCATTGTCATATACACCCCGTATATGTCACCGTAATATTGTAAACTCCAGTCGTGGGTCTGACACACACATTTTTTTCATTTGTATCGAGTGCTTATTGAAAATGTATGCTTACGTACATGCTACTGTAGCATATGTACTAGAATTGATTTATCTAATCTTTTTAAAATAATTTTGTTGTTACTTTCATAGTACAGAGTGTGTAAAAGTTGAAAGAAAGAGGTATTGTAAAGTGCTCCATTTAATTCATTGTTGTAAACAACCTTAAAGTGACGGTTTGACTAAACTTTTACCTTGAATTAGTTTTTTACCTGGGTGTGAACATTATGTGATTTGTAAAAATTATGTTCACTGATTATCAACATCGATGATCACAAAAAAACGTTTAAAACTATCATTAACAGTGTTTGCAATAGTGTTCTACGAAATGCGTAAGCGCCACCAATTTCACGGCGCTTACGACCTTCTTCGCGCCGCAGCGCCCAATGCATCACATATTGTTTACTGTGCGTTCACTGTATTGCAATTTTACTTGCTAATTTTATTGCTAATAACTAGTGGCATGAATAAGGAATAGAAGTATGCATAGAAATGTCATGAATGCGTTAGTAAGCTGCCGAAAAAGGGAAATACGAACACACCTGTTCGACAAGGTGCGAATCCTGTTGATTCAACATTTCAGACTACTCCGATAAGGTTACATTAATAAACCAGTCACCAACTTGATTACATTTAGAGCAAGTTAACAAATGACTCGTCTTGAAACAAAGCTCACTTTCGACAGCATTATAGAGGTAATTAAGTAAGATTTAATGACCGTAGTCAAACTGCAAGTTACTGAAGAGCTAAACTCTATTAAGGAACAGTTATTATTCTACCGTGAATCTATATCGTTTATGAATGCTAAATTCGAGAAGCTGAAAGCTTGTGTCGAAGAAAAGTCCTTTACAGTTTTAAAATTATAGTCCGACAAAGAGACACTCCAATCAACGGTAAGTGATCTATCTTCTACTGAGTGTCGCTGTTACTGTTACCTTGGGATTAACGGTCTTTCCAAACATTGTTCAGAAAACTTCGGTTTAAAGACATTTATTTTCTCAAAAAAGAACAATACGTTTCACTTACATAATTAGAGAATGTAATAACACGTAATAAATTAACTATCTCTGTGATCACAAACACTATACAGCAATGTAAAACAAAAGGTATGAAGACAATTTTATTGGTGCTAGTACTTTTTCTAATGTAATCTTCAAAATTCTTTTTAAATTTAAACTTGCTATCACTGTTGATAATATCATCAGGTATTGCGTTACAAAGTTTTACACCTTCATATAATATATTTTTTTTACTGAAGTCGGTTCCAGGCTTACTTCTAGTTTTTTAGTTTCCTTGCGTTGTATGTATCGGTTTTTTCTTTAAAGCTTTATTGTGAATGTGTACCTTGTATTATAATTTTAAGTATCAGTATACAAGTTTTAAGTACGTATAGTTCTTTAATTGTAAGGATTTTGGTATCTTTCTAGATTTTAAATGTTGGTGTTAGGTAGTCGTAGTTATAAAATATTTTTATTGCTTTATTGTGCAAGACTTGAATTTCTTAGATATTCGATTTCAAAGCAGTGCCCCTATCTCAACTAGGTATTTTATATGAGGTTCAGGATCATTACTCGAACTTTATTAGGGATGCAGAAGGATATTCGACGTAGTGCACCAATAAGAGGAGATATTTTGGATTTAATATGAGCAATATGGTGTTTCCATGTTAATTTTATGTCTAAAATAAGGCCCAAGTATCTTTTACTACTTGATTTTGCAATATTTTCATTATTTGTTGTTAGTTGGATTTGATAGTCAATTTACTTAATTTTTGCAGCAATGATCATGTATGATTTTTTTTTTGTATTAATAGTTAATAAATTAGATAGGAACAAATTAGATAATAAGCACCCTGCTTTACTAGTAGTAATCTTATGTTAATTTCACAATCAGAATGACAGAGCCGACTAAACTATTTTAAGGCTAAATAGAATGTTATAATTTCGGAGCTAAATCATGTTAATGGTTTCATCATTTTATGAAATTATAAGGAGTTTAATGGAAGGATTTGTTCCAAAGCGAAATATTAATGAATCTAAGTATCCCTTCTGAAATGTTGTATATGTATACTGTTGGCATGGCTTGTTGGGTCCCTTCAAATCTAAACGGAAACTACCATTATGCTCTGCTTGTTTGTTAATTAGATAAGCTAGTTACAGACATCGTTTAAGAATGCACCTATAACATCTTATCTATATAATTTAGGTTGACTGGTGGGGAATTCTTCTGCCATGAAAAAGCTGCTGAAAAGTTTTATATTTAAATAAATAAATGTTCTCGCGCCTCGCGTAATATACCTTCTTAATTTTCAAATGCAATTAAACCCTATAACCTTATATAATAATTGTGTGTCGTTGTGTGATTGATGTAGCGCCGATGCTCTAACACGAGTTAATAACGCACGTTAACTGTTTTTGTTTTGTAATTACATTGTGTACTTATGCCAATGCTTAAGATGTCAAGGATGATTGAGACCTCATTTTGATGGCTTTAGGTAATTGGGTTTCTCTATTTATAATCGAACTAATATCTAAGTGCTTCGAATTATTCTTGCAGAGACTTCTTATTTCGTTCTTTTTTCCTTAAATTCATAGTTACTTGAAACTCAGTTGTTATGAGCTTGCTGTAACCGGATGGGTACTGAAACTTTCCATAGAATACAGTAACCTATCACCAGGATCTTCGTATGTTTTTTTGTTAGCACACGTTACATAATGAAATCTTCACTTTTTGAAGAAATGTCGTACATTTCTGTATGTAACCATGACGAGCAAATAATTACACTTTCTTGCATATAACATGGCAGTGATTATTTGTTTTACGTAAAAGATTCGTGCACATGACGATCCACAAGCGCGTATTGTATTGTATGACTTTGAGTGTACACTGGAATGATACTCGAGAACTTAGCAAATAGTGTATGTTTACATTTGTTTGTCTTGTGTGGATTTTGCTAAGACGGAATAGTTGACATGATAGAAATCCAGATGAGTCTAAGGCGTAGTCTTGGCGATCTTCGCATTTAGTTTTCTACCTCACAGGCAAGAAAAGGTAGTCACTGTTTAGATGAATGACCCAGGCGGTCAGTCACATTTAAACAGTTATAGATTCTGTATTGTATTGTACTGAATTGATTCTGTGTATGTAAATGGTTACAACGCTCGTTTGCGAGAATATCGACGTAATTCAAAATTCAGTCGAATTGAACTAAGTTTGCCAAACGATCACAAATCTTTGATATTTTATGATGAACAGAGATGCAACGCCGATTTCGTGCTGACGTTCGTTAGAAAGTGACAAGTTCACTATATATTTAGAACAAAATACACACAAATCACAAAACATTGCCATTCTCTAAAATCAATAATTTTTAGTTCCGTCGCTATTCCCGCAAACCAGCGACATGTTTCTTTGTTTAGCGACAGCGACATATGTTTTTTCCAAAACACTTCTTTCCTTCCTTTCCTTGGGTTTCTCCGAAAGTCCTAATCGTCAATTCCGTAAGTCACCCTAGACGGAGTGTAGATAGGATACTATGTACCTATAGTCCCTAAAAATAATGCTCTTGCACTTACGTACGTATTACTAAATTCAAAAGCATCTGGTCAAAATGGTCAGCATCCTATCACAAAACAAATTACCTAGTTCAGAAACAGTTTACGAACATCTGCTAACAGATATTGCATTAGTGTATGTGAAACTAAATGAATCGTTTTCGAACAGATGTGCAATGTCTTTCACTAATTGCTCTTATGTAGCATCGAACGCACTTTTCTTTACCAAAGCTATTCTACGCTGTCCTATTTAGATGTCTCTAAGCGTCGTAAATTTAAATTTATTCACATCGGGTGTTAACAGTCCGTACTTTGAGAAATCTCTGTAGATAAAATGTGTCAAGCGCTTTCAAATCGATTTAAAACAACGCATTGCATTGAACACTATTTCTTCTTTTAGTCCATAGAAAACAATGGAAACTTAACTTTTTTTTGAATAATATAATGTCTATTCAACGAAGTATAGGTAAAGTTCAAATAAAATCTGCCCGTTTGAAGGAGCGGACTGAAATGAAAATTCGTTTTGATTGTAGAAATGACATACCAAGGTGTATCACACAATGAATGAAATAGCATGACTAGCATGCAGTTAGAAAAAGATTTTTTGAAAAAAACTATTTGTTTAAAAGTAATAACCGTTTTAATTTCCACTAATAAGCATAATTTTTGAAATTAGTTTTTTATGGATTTTCTCAATAACAGATTGAATAATTCTATTCCATTCCACCTGCTCTTATGAGAAACAGAGCTGATAATACCTGGAATTTCAAACGGTCATAACTTTTAAACGGATAGTTTTTTTTTCAAAAAATATTTTTGTAACTGCATGCTAGAGTCATGCCCTTTCAGTGATTTAAGTAAGTGTTCCATTGTCATATACAGCCTTGAATTATATTTATTTTACACAGACACAGTTATTTTGTCATTTTAGTTTATTACATTGGTTTTACACGATCGATGTTTTACATTGATGATCTTGCATGTTCTTAGTATGGGCTTAACGGGAATAACCTTATGGACTCCGGCACTTAGTGGAAAGTGTGCCTTTTTAAAAGAGCTGTTCCTCGGCTATGCTAATGATTATGATGTAAGGCTGACAGCTCTAGGAGCCGTACTCGTAGGCGGTGGTAAGAAAAAAATCATTCCTTATTGTATGGTTCGTTTCTCACAAGATTTAGAAGCTAGGGGTATGTATATGCAAAATTTGACTTTGATGCGATTGAATTAATTTTATAACAGAAATCTTAAGTAGAACAAAAACTTAAATTATGTGGTTTCTCCTTTGCTTCCTCTTCTGTTATTAAAGACACAATACTTTGTAAGACTAACTTATATTTTTTTAAGATTGAATTTGGTATGTGATGCGTAATTTAAAACTTCACTTTCACCTTACATCCTTTTCCATCACCCATCGGCCGTTCCTACGTGCTATGGGTACTAAGTATGACCTCTTGACACACTACACTTGACAAGAAAGTACCAATCCGTTACACTTTTGCTTCTATTGTTCGAACGATCACATTTACTTTATATTTTAGACTTTACTTTTTCCAAGAATATTCCGAATGTCTAGTGTTGAGTTGGGCATTTTAGCAAAGTTTTTAGTTGTTTTTTTGTTAGGTCACTGTTTGTTATTTTTGCGGCTTCGTTAGTCTCTTCGTCGTTTTAATTTTAAAATGCTTTCAAATTTTATTGTTTTTTAATTATTTCAATTATTATTATACAATATAAACGTATGTTCAGTCACAATGTGTTTTTTTTTTCGTTTATTTGTTTGTTACGATTTCACGCCTTCACCTCACTTTAACCAATCATGATTTTGCATACAAGTAGTCGAGGGTAAAGAAAAATACATTAGGTGTGCATATTTCATCATGAATAAATCTACTGTTCCTAAAGAATATCTAAATTAATTGACAAAATCTACATTAACGTGGGGGAATCCGCGGGCAAATGCTAGTAAGAACGCAATAAAAAAAACAACTCATAAACTCAATTTGACATGTATGTACTCATACATTTATTTAATTAGTTAATTAGAAGATATTGTGCAGTCACATTACAAAGTTACACACTCACACATGCACACTTATTAGGTAGTAGGTACTTACTTATGTTGTGTTTAGCAGAGATCGGAATAAGCCATGCTTATAGGCTGTCCCACTATTGAGGATCGGCCTTCGAGAACATGATGGAGACGTATTAGGTTTCCTCACGATGTTTTTCCATTACCGTAGAAAGAAGTAGTTACATAAAATTTCCTTTTATTCTATGTAGATAAATAAATTTATCTTAAAAATCGGTATTAAAATCGAAGTGATTCCTATTCAAAGTCGGAAATAAAAAATAAATAAAAAAATATGGACGTATTTGGAAGGCAAGATCATAGTAATGAACTCATAAATGAATGGTTTTGAAATTTGATGGGATGAACTCTATACCGTATAAATAAATGTAAATCATGATCATCATTTAAACCATGAGACGTCCACTGCTGTAAATGAAAACGCTTTTATATTATTTAATGTTTAGAGCCACTTTTTTTTTACAATATTTTACAGTACTGTCCACATTGCATGCGTAACTGTACAAGTTAATCAATCAATCAATTAAACATAATCATTTACGCCTTTTAATTCTTAATCAAGCAAAACTTCTTACGGTACACAACTGGTGTTTTAACACAATTTAACTGTTTAAAAAATCAAACGGTAAATATTTACCTCGCTGTTCAATACAAACAGATAATCCGAATCTCTCATCTAATCAGGCGTAACCATAAATAATTCTTTTACAAAAGTTGTTATTACCGTGAAGGTAAGAAACATGTCAAAATTTGTTTAAGAAGTTTACTAATTGAAACCACACCACACCCATTGTATGTGACTTATAGCACAATGGCTGGCTGGCTGGTAACATGGTAGCTGGCGATACTGGATCTAGTTTTGACGACGATCTACCGATATCTGTACCAATATCACGCGAATGAGCTACTCCATCGCGTTCTTATGAGTCTTGTAAGCTAGGCTCCTTGGAGGCCGGTCAATGTTGCTAAAAAAAGTTTTGTGCGGGTGATGCGGCCCTACGGTTTCGAATTTCTATTGATAAGGTTGTATATATCTTTTGAGCCAGTAAGATATTGAAGTGACTGTAAAATCACGCCTAACACAAGTATTTAGCTTAGTTAAAAATATTAGTAATCTGTTGCGTACACAATTGATAGGTGTTTTAAAACTAACTTACTTGATTAAATACGAGTAACATGTCCTGTAAAGGGAAAGCAAGGATAATTTTTGACGTAGGTAAGATAAAAAGGGTTGTATACAAAAGGGAACATTATCGAAGTTGCCGAACTTACTACACAGTCATTATATATTTAATAGAGATCGCCCGGTGGTCGACTTTCGACCATAATTAATTAAGTTTTAACTGTTTTATTTTACATCATTGACCAGTATAACCTGAACTGTCATTGTATATACTATTCGTACTATGAAGCCTATAGCTCTTGTAGCCGCTTTCGCATAGTTTTTAAACTTATATGTATGGTGATTAAAAATTTTAGCTTTCTGTACTTCTTCTTACATTGAAACTTAAAGTATGCGAAGTTTCACATTTCCAAGTGCGCGAAATTTACTTAAAAATGTGTTCAAAGAAATCTCTTCACGTATAGAGAATTTCTCCTGCTAACAAATTTACCACATCTACGTTGTGTACTTGCATTCTTTTATAAACATGAACGCCCGAAATAACCATTAGCTATCAAGCTGTCTGATTGATCGATGTGTACTAGCGATATAAGGTCGCCTATACACTCCTCCATAATCACGAACTTTCTTTGTTCAAAAACTTACATAGGTATACCACGAAACCTCACGTTCGTTTATCGTTCGTTTATGATCTATTCGCAACAGTTCAGTAAATGCCGATCTCAAAGTTCAGGTGAACAATAGTGTAGTCAGTTGTGTCGAAATATTACTATCGAACCGAATAAGAGATGGGTGTACATAAATTACAATCAAATTCTGATAGGAATGATCATAATTAATAAGATTTGTTTTGTTATATTGAAGTCTATGAATGTCGTGTCTTCAGTATTTACAGTATAGTCTATATACATCTAACGATAGATATTTCGCTTTATCCGATAAATTCCTCCGAATTATTTATTTGTATTGTTTTGTAAACATTATCGTCATTGATTGAAATGAAAATTTTAAACTATCTTTTGCCATCTAGGCCTAGCCTCTAGCCTTTTGTAGTGTAGGAGTTTAGTTAGGCTAACAAGTTTATTTTTGAGCTTTCAGTTGCTTTCTTCTTCGTCGGTTGAATTTTTTATTTAGAAGTTTTTATTTTAATTAAAGAATCTGCTGTAACCTGCCTCCAAGCAAAAGGTATTTACGATTGTAAATGCAAATAATTCGGCTACAAAATTTAGCTTCATAGCCTTTTCATAGTTCATTTCTGTCTTATATAACACTAGTTGCGCCCCGCGGTTTCATCCGCGTGGGAATATCTGGATAAAAAGTAGCCTATGCGTTAATATCCAGGTCTCCAGCTATCTACATACCAAGTTTCATCGCCATCGGTTCAGTAGTTTTGCGTGAAAGAGTAACAAACATCCATACATCCTTACAAACTTTCACGTTTATAATATTAGTAGAACTAGTTTATGCCCCCGCGGCTTCGGTCGCATTAAAATTGTTTTGCTATCTCTCGGGAATAGCACTTTTTTCAGGCTGAATGGTATGGAATCCGTGATGATCGGTTGAGTAGTTGAGGCGTGAAATCATAACAAACAAACACACATTCGCATATTTTATAATATTAGTAGGAAAATATTAAATATGTATCTAAGTCTACTACAACGAACTGCTTAATGAAACGGTATGATTTATTAGCAATGTTAAAGTTTAACTGTAGGGTAATAACAGTCCGAAAATTAACGATATATTTGCATCATGTAGAAATTGTACAAGGTAGTTATCATGGGGCTCGTACCTAGTACCTCAGCATCTGTACGATAAGTCTGTTTAGAATATTTTTGTTCGAATAAAGCTGGAGAAGTCATTTTGTTTGATTGTTTGTTTGTTTAAACGCGATAATCTCTGTAACTGCCAGTCAGATTTGAATAATTATTTTTGTATTGGATAGATTATTCATTGAGGAAGGTTATAGACTAAAAACATCACGCTACGCCAGTAACATAGAAGTTTTAAGATTAAACATGTTTATTTTTTCCCTAGTAAATGTTTGAAAGAAAAAATAAAGGTGTTCAATCGTGACTATCAAAATATGGGTATTGCCTAACAGCTAAGGACCTTATAAAAATAAAAGTCTTTTGATACTTCTCTATTTCAAAATTTAATAGATTATTATGCCTGTGGCCCATTTTCACTAAACAACGGCTCGTTTACTCCTTGAATATTTCTACGTAAGTTAGCTTTGGTATATGTACTAAGAATAAATTCTATTCTAGGTTTCTATGAATTGCGTAGGATCAAAATCGTGATTTATGTCGAAATACTATAAAGCTGCGCCTTACTTGCCCAGTAATACCATTGCCTATCGAATCGATTTTCCGAGAACAAATATAAATCGATCATATTATGCATCTAGTACAGTACCTATTCAAACAACTTTAGGGCGCGTTCTCACTGGACAAATTGCTGGCGAGACAAACAGCCTATATTGTTACTCTGAGTTGCAAGTTGCAATAGAATTGCAAGTCCAGGTAAACATTTATAACTCTTTCGACCATCATGCAAAAGTTTACTTGAGTAACAAGCAAATGTAAAAAGATCGCAGCGTATCGAGACAGTGGATACCAAAACGCTTCAATGTGGGATTCGAATCCTTTTCATGACAGCGAACATAACGCGCTGATAGTGACTCGTATTATCTTCTGTAGAGTGGAAATAATTCGACAGCTCGACAAATCTCTAGATTCTGAAATTATCCGATACAATGTATGTAGATAGATATATGTATTTCTAATCCTAAATCAATCTTATCTTCCTTTTTCAAAAAGTGTATGTAAACCATCATCAACATTGTTTATCGATGTATAAAAGTACCTTTTGTCCTCGGAAGGGATTGTAAGAAGTGTATTATAAACTATTATTATTTGTAGTACGTTTTTTTAGCTCATGTCCCATAGAATAAGCGAATAGCATTTTATGGTAATATAAAAAAAATCAATTTAAAAAATATATTATTTTCATCCATAAACATAAGGTAACTGACCAGATCGTCGGTCCACCAAGTAGGAGATGTCCAACGGCGTGCTTTTCCGTCTTAGGTCATTAATTCGCCACTTGACAACATTCCCTTTATTGAATTAAGTCAACGGATGACTCTTTGTGATAGTCTGGGGACTATCCTATAGACGAGGCCTCTGCTTCAGATAGCAGTTGATATCCCGAGATATCTACTTACGTATAGAAATGTAGGAAAATAATTTACTAGTAGAACATCAGTTCTAATTTCATTACAGCGCATTTATTTACACTAGAGATCGCCTCCGCTGTCAGTCCGTCCGTCCGTCTGTCAGCGGGATGTATCTCATGATCCGTAATAGGTAGACAGTTGAAATTTTCACAGAATGTGTATTTCTGTTACCGCCATAACAACAAGTAATACAAATAAATTAAAAATTAAAGGGGCTCCCCTACCAGAAACGTGTTTTATTTTGCTCGATCTTAATATTTTGTTCTACGATGGTATGGAGCCCTCCACGTGCGAGCCTGACTCGCACTTGGCCCTGGCAACTTGAACTGTCATTGTATAGACTTACGTACCATGTACGTACAAACCATACGTGCACTTCTATCTATACATAAACTTTAAATATTCCAAATATCAGGTTCTTGCGTTCGCGAAATTTTCTTGAAAATGCATACGAAGGGTTCTCTTATTAAGTAATATATAAATAAAATTCTTCGTATTAAGTAATATATAAATAAAATTAATAGGTTTTTTGTTACCTAAATGTGTTCGTTTAAATGTTGCAGATTGTTTTTATTAAAAAAAATAAAAATACGCAATTTCTAAGATATTACTAAGATTTGTTGGTTACGAAAAGTTGCAACCACGAATTAAAAGTAAAAAATAAAAACTCAAAAATTCGATACATTTCGATTGTCCATCACGCCACTAATTTCTTGAAATAGCCTAATGCCATCACTTGCAATATGCCCTTGACATTTAACTTAATGTTTATAAATTATTGCTTTTGCTTACAGACTTACTCAAGTCAAAGTAATGAATCTTTAATTATCTATTTGTTTTCATCTTGTCAGTGTGAGTAGGCAATTAAAACTAATGAATTAAAAAGTTATGCAAAATGTTATTAGAATGTTCTGTGGCTATTGATCTGTGTACCCAACGCCATTTAAGCCCCGAGCTGAGACGTAATGTATTTAGCACTATATCAATTTAGCGCTTGTTATATTCAGATACATAATTATAAAGAGGTGATGCCAATTAGATACCAAACTATATCTGTATATTACTTCCTTAGTAGTAACTACTTTGCGTGACTCTAATACATATACAATGTCGTACATACCAGGGATGTTACGGATATATTTCGGTACTGGATACGGATACATATATAATTATGTATTAAAGTATGTTATGTAGAAATGAAAATATGTATGTTATATGAGAGACTTATATATTATATGTTTATGTATGTTTTGTATTAGTATGCATGAGTAGACTAAATATACAGGATATCTGTATATTTTTATATTGATTTAGATAAAGTAATTATAGTTTTCCATAAAAAGTGTGAAATGCACCTCCAACTACAACTGTCTCTCCGAAATACATTGATCCATCCTAAGGTTGCCTCGAAGAGATTGCATTTTGAATAAGCCCGCCCTATAGGCATTATCTGTATGACAAATGTATGTATGTTATCTATCTATCTTTATATGAATAATATTATAGCGGTTTTAGATGTTAAGTACCTAGATATGAAATTATTTCGGATTGTCCGATAATTTCGGATAGTTTTAGTTAAAGGAATTAGATATTTAAGGAATTATAATAGGAAAATGCAAATTGGTAACGATTTCGTTTTTTTTCTAAGTATCTCGTTGGTATCTAATTAGTATAGGTATCTATTATTTTAACAAAAACAGCATTATAATAATAAAAACCTGTCATAGCAGGTATTATTTATAATGGGTGTATATCAAATTCGATTACGATTTCGGATAGATTTTTATTTCGTACTAGCAACCCGCCCCGGCTTCACACGGATAGCAGAGACATCTTCAAAAATCATCAACATATTTCAATCAATTCACACAAAACCTTAACAAATTATACACCTAAATCCTCATGAATCACTCTGTCTATTAGTGAAAACCGCATGAAAATCCGTTCAGTAGTTTTTCAGTTTATCGCGAACAGACAGACAGACAGACGCGGCGGGGGACTTTTTTTTATAATATGTAGTGATATATAGTTTCGGTTACGATTGCGAAGGTTCATAACATCCCTGGTACATACGTACTTACAATCAGCACTAACTAATCAGTCTCAGTCATATTATTTATTTTTGTGTAACTTACCGGCTGTCAAATACCACTAACATGCCAATTTTCGATAGCACTCTGCCCTATTTCGCACTCCCATATACAAAGCTGTAGATGGGAGGAGCATAGGCTCATCAGTTGCCATATGTACTTTACTATTTAAGAAGAGGTCCCGTGTTAGATAATCGGGTACCTTCGGTTTTTGTTGTTTTGTGTGACATTAAGTTTCAAAACGAACGTGCAATATCTGCCTGATAGTAAGCGGTCATCCTGTTTTCACACTTGGACATAAAAGTTGATAATAACGCAGGAATAAAGTAAGTAATAAAGTATAACTTTCGCGCTCATCAAAATTACTTGTTATGTATTAAAAACAGTTTTTAATAGCCGTTTTTATAATTAACATTGTGCATTTTCGTTTCCACGTTACTAAAATCTACTTTTGTAATGTTTTATGAAATGTTAACAAATAAACTTATTGCTTACGATATCTTCTTCCTGGTTGGATGTTGATGTGATGTTATGATTAATGGCTTACAGCCAAAATACTTTCTTGATTTATTGTTATTATTTTTTAGTTATTTTAATAATTTAGTCTCTTGTGCATTTACTCAACAGAAACAGAACCAATACGTATTAATCTTTAATGTTCTGATACCTTATAGACGACCAAAGATTAATAGTTTTAGGTTGTTTTCCTTTGCCGAATCCAATGTAGCATTAAAATAATCCCACTAATATTATAAATGTGAAAGTTTGGATGGATGGATGGATGGATGTTTGTTACTCTTTCACGCAAAAACCACTGAACCGATTGCGATTAAACTTGGTATGTAGATAGCTGGAGACATGGATTAACGCATAGGCTACTTTTTATCTCGATATTCCCACGGGATCGGGACTTACGTAGGTGAAACCGCGGGGCGCTGCTAGTTGTACATAAAATTGATCAT
This sequence comes from Euplagia quadripunctaria, assembly GCA_963859945.1. Lineage (NCBI taxonomy): Eukaryota > Metazoa > Arthropoda > Insecta > Lepidoptera > Erebidae > Euplagia > Euplagia quadripunctaria. The sequence goes on from OY982573.1 coordinate 4,928,701, forward strand.
GCAGGTCTGTTTCGGTCCGTTGGAGGTATGGAGTCTAGAATTTTCCTAAAACAAAACTTAAAAGAAGCATGATATCTTGTGCCTGTTACCAAGCAATAGCCTTCTGTTATATTTATAAGAGAGCAAAACATAGCTGGTGAACTATGTGGCTTAAATATATTAAAATATATTTTTAATAACATAAAAATATATATTTCTAGGTAAAAAAACAATTGGATAGTTAAAAGCACACAATGTATGTACCAGTAGCGTTTTTTAACACCAATCGCGGAAGCTAATTTTTTCATGTAAAACATTTAATGTAAAAACAACTTTTGGCTTAAAACAAAAGTAATTAATTTATATAATTTTAAAACAAATAAGACATTTTAACGGAAACTTGCTTATGTATATAATGTATTCCATAATTTATTGAAGTGCCTCTAGCAGTAATCAGGAAGATAAACTCAATACTGCTATATTAAAGTTGAAGATTTCATTTTCTTGGGTTAAACATGCTAATCTCCAGAACTACCCGACCGTTTTGAGGAATGGGAAAATTCTCGGGGAAGGTTATAGGCTATATAACATTACGCTACGACCCTTAGGAGCAGAGCTGTGACCATAAACGTGGTTGAAACTGTGGGGAACACCAGGGATGTTGCGGATGCATATTTTTTCACATCCGCGGATGCGGATGTTAGGATATTTTGTAAGAACTAGCATCTGCCCGCCACTCCACTCACGCTAACGATCCCACAGAAACCTGGGCCCTAAGTCTTTGGTTTAAAATAATTCCAAATGTCACTTTGCGTTGGTGGTGACATTATAATGTTTTTCGATTTACTTTCAAATGATCAGTGTATATTCACAATTTCACAATAACACTTGAAACGACAACAAATATGATAAGCGAAACTAGCTAAACAAGTTACTGTACTACTGATTTACTTGAAACAAATGATACACACACTAAAACAAACGCGTCGAATCTTGTCACCGAACGAAATCTTCGTTACTATTGGTACAATACACACGTGCATAGCGCTCGCAGAAGTCACCGGCTCCGCCTATTTTCTTTCTTGTCGCGACTTGTGGTATATCTGCATCCGCGTGAATATCCGTATGGATTATTGCGGATGCGGATGCAGATGCAGATGTTCAAATCGATGCGGAAGCTCCGCATTTGCGGATGCGGATGCGCTGATTTATTGCAAATCCTGAAATTGAATCGGGTCTATAACATGGTTTGATTATGAAAGTAATCTTTTTAGTCGTACTGGTAACTTTAAAATTTAATTAACCTGCCATGCCCAAATGAGGACACGTAAAGAAGTACCCTCAAGTTTTTAACGTTTCTGCTTTATTATTTCCTGGCTGTCTACGTCACAATATATGTATAACAATGTAACATCAACGTGTATGTCACCCATAGTACAAGCTCTGCTTAGTTTGGACCTAGATAGCGATGTGTAATATGTCCCAGTAAATTATTATTATAAAAAAGTACGTAGGTGGAATAATAATTTTCCTTTCTTTGTCCAACAGGGCCTGCCGTCCTGGTCACGCGGTCTGGAGGCGGCGGAGGCGGCGCGCGCGCGCCTCGTGCGCTGGGCGTGCGGTGAGACGCCGCCGGAACCTGATCCGCCGAGGAAGAAAATGCCACACGCACTGCGGAGACGGTGGCCGCTGTGCCCTTGTCTACAGGTAAGAATCTCCCTTCTATAATACACCAAATTATTTCACTACTTTTGACGAGACAAGGTGACATTGTGTGTCGATCTATAATTGTTATTTTTTTTTTGTAAAAGGACGATTCTAAATAATTGTTGAGAAATTTTATGGATATGAGATATTAAATTTGAATTTAAAGCATTCGGAAGATAATTCGGAACTTACGCTACGCTTATACTACGGTAAGTATCATATTCTGAGGCAACTCAACGATTTGGCCATTAGCTTTCAAATCACAGTAGCGTTGCATCAAGGCAATTTTCAATTTAAAACAAATAGATTTGACATTGGCACTGGATGTTCTTTTATACTTTTTTTCCTATTTTATATATTAACTAGCAACCCGTCCCGGCTTCGCAAGGGTAGCAGAGGCATCTTCAACAATCACCATCATATTTCAACCAATTTACACAAAACCTTAACAAATGATATACCTAAACCTTCCTCATGAATCGCTATATCTATTGGTGAAAACCATGAAAATCCGTTCAGTAGTTTTTGAGTTTATCGCGACAGACAAGCAGACAGACGCAGTGGGGGATTTTGTTTTATAATATGTAGTGATAGTGATAAATAGCCCGACTTCGCAACCACAGAATGAAGTGCAGTCTAGTTTGCACGGAAATTCACATGCAACATTAATATTGACACATTCTACTAGATAACCTGTCGCCATGAGATCTTCTTTTGTTTGAAATCTACTCGGTACGTTCACCGTGGTTGTCAATAAAATACTGTGAATAAATTCCAAATGCATTTCTTGCATATGCTAAGTAAAATAGATAATCTAAAAGTACTAATAAAGTAGAAGTTTGTTTTTATTTTCGTTGCATGCGCTAATCTTTCGAACTATCAGTTGGATTAGGCAAAAGTGTTTTAGCATTTGATAGGCCAGTCCTTGAGGAAGGATTTAGCCTATTTAATATCACGCAGCGACCTTTATCGTCGATATGAGCAAGTGACCATGAATGTGGGTGAAACAGGGGAACGGCTAGTAATAGACATACCAATTAGTAGTTTTAGAACGTAATTATTAGTCGAATTATCCAGGCGACATGATGAGGTGCTTCCATTCAATGGAGCCGGGTTGGTCATATTCATCTCGAATGATGAGAGCACCCTGCCTTATTAGTTCTGGAACTCCAAAAAAATATTGACAGCCAACAGACACTATATTTCTATTCATTTAGAAATAAATGCTTAATAAACTAATGTAATAGCTATATTAAAGCGGTATCTAGCGATACCGCTTCAATATAGCTCTCCTACTCCTACTTAAGCCATATTAAGGAGGCATATAATAACTTGTTGTTAATTGTTCCGGAACGTATCAGTAACTCGATACTCGCTGCGTATCGGATTCGAATCTAGGGTTGGTTTTTGTTTCGTTTTGCACTTTCACGACGTACTTAAGACTTTGGTTAAGTACTGACTAGTGATCAGTGAAGTTATTAAAAGAGGGCAAAGGTTTGTCTTAAATCGGAATCTCACGATGCGATCCTGCCCGTCCTTGCGGTAAAGGAAACATTTGGAACTTAACGGTTGCGACACCATATTTAAAGCCTTACTTTCTTTTTTTAAACGCTATCAAATAACAAAACGGACAATATTGAAGCCACAATATTCACTTAAAATGAATTCTTAGTACTTAATATTTATTTTATTGTATTAAGGTCACCAACAAAAGCCACAAAACTGTATTGGCGCTTTCATAAAACTTTGAACTTTAAATTTCAATAGGCATAGAAATCAATACTGAAATGGGGCCATTACACCGCGGTATAAGTTCAGATTGTTTATAATAACATAATTACTATTTCCATTCAGCTAAAGGCTCGGAGGTAATTGCTACACTCGCCGAGAAAGATAATGGAAAATGTTTAGAGAAATAAAGATTTATGTGACGACCTCTGTTTGCGCAGCGGTAGTGCATTCGACCGCAACGTCAAGGGTTGCGGGTGCGCAACATGTCTATTTTCATTTTTGACTGGCCTGTTGGTCCAGTGGTAAGTGACCCTGACTGCTAAGCCAGAGGTCGTGGGTTCGATTCCCAAATAATTGTGTGATGAGCACGATCATTTGTTCTGAGTCTGGGTGTAATTTATCTATAATATGTATGTATTTAGAAATATATAAGTATGTTTATCGGCAGTCTGGTTACCATAGTACAGGCCTAGTTTGGGATCAGACGGCCGTGTGTGAGATGTGTCAAGTTATTATTATTATTGTTTCTATGCTTAATATGCATTATCATCTACCTGCCCTTTTCCCAATTTTCATTGAGGTCAGCGCAATATGTAACATTGGTTGTTGTTTTTGGCTGGTTTCTTCTATAGCCGGCTACCTGCCGGATGCCAACCGTCCTTGGGAATGTAGTCTTCGTTTTTAGACGGGACAAAGGAAGAAGGTATATTGGGGTAAGGAAAACGAATAGGGCGATGGAGCTCAAGTCAAGTCAAGTCAAGAGCGCAAGTCTGGGATGGGAAACGGGACTGAGACTGCAGTAGCTCGAAGAGGCCGGAGTGGCGTACCCGAGTGTCCCGTATTTCCTATAACTGGAGAGGCCACTAGGATAGGACCACCAGCTTAATATGCTTAATATGCATGCATTCATATAAAATATCTAAGTACCACAGTAGAAGCTTTGTTTAGTTTAGATGTCCATAGATAGGTCAAGAGGGTGATAGGGTCAAGAATATTTTTATTACTATTTATGAATGTGAATAATAATACGTATTGAATTCCAAATTAAGGGACAACACTATGTGCGCTAAGACGACAGTTATTTTTGCTGACACATTAATTACTTTTTGTATAAAATAATGTATATTTTATACAAAAAGTAATTAATGTACTATTAATGTTTATGACATTAGAGTGCGACTAAAGAGTTACGTGGTAGTAGCACAGATATGATAATAGTTTTAGTAAGTAATTTAATACAATCAGCGTAATATTCTATAAGGTTGAGCCATTAACAAACTATTTTAAAAAATAACCTTTTTTATGTTAGCCCACGTTTCGCGATAAGGTGGATTATATTTGTTTTGATAACGAGTACCATAACTTTTACTGAAAAATAACGATAAACAGGTTTTTGTCAACTCTATTCGTCAAATCAAGATTTTAAACCTAGGGAGTAGTTAATCTGATGCATTTTGAAAGCCTAGAAAGCTGTTTATTTATTAAATATAAATTTATTGTGATATTTTATAAAAGTGAAAATACGACATTCGTATAATGTGATTATCAGCTGCTAATTTATTTAAATTTTGTGCAAATATTATTGTAAACGGACCATTCATAGGTGAACTATAAAAATTTGTCATAGAGAAATTGATATGGTTTCTAATCACTTCTAGTGATAAAATCACGGCACATCAATATATTATTTATATTCGTCTTAATGCTATAAATTACAGCTGTGTGGATTCATTACAATATATTCAAAAGCCAACTTTTAGCTGTGTTTAATTCTTTTCCAACTATAGTAATTTTTTTTACTTCATTTTATTAAATTCATTGACTTTCAACAAAAATATATTTATTTGTGCACAATATACGCCCGATTTTGGAATATTCGAATGTGACCTACTTTTTTGTCAGCTCGCTTAAACTTCACATTACGTCATTAGTTCATAACATCTTTTAACTTTAAACGGGTAATTCTTGTATGTATGTTTGTATTTATATTTCGGGTATCTCGGAAACGGCTCTAAGGATTTTGATGAAATTTTGTAAACAGATACAGTTTTGCATTTTAAGTTCAACTGCATAGTGCAGCATTGTATTTCCTGTAAAAACGCAATTTTAAAAAAAGGGAAATTTTTTTTTACGATTTTACAAAAAGCTACCGAGCGAACCCAGGTACTAATAAATTGTTAGATATAGTAACTATCTATTCAGAATAAAAAATAACCACAAATTATTTACATATTAATTGTATCTAATAAATATAGCCTGTCTGGTGTGATTAAAACTGAAAATTACCCAAAAAAAAATAGGCGTTAATGCATTATGCGCTTTGATTCTTACTATTGAAATTTCAAAACTTTGTATAAGTATATAAAAGTTATGAAAAAAAATCATAACTTTATATTATCCGTAGTATATAAATCTAAATCTTATAACCATATCTATCTGTAAAAGTTATGCTGATGTTAAAGGCGTTGGACTTGGTTCCCGGAGGCTTCCTTCTTAGGGTAGGTATCCCGGGTCCCTTGCAATAGACCGTGTTGTTTTGAGTCGGTTCGATTCCGACATACCACTTCACCGTTAGCTCCGGTGAGGTGATGACCCGTGGAGGTGTCCAAGCGAAAAGAAAATTAGAAGAAAAACGACTTCAAGGCAACATCCAGTGCGACCCTGACCTGCTCGAGCTATTACTTACACTTTCCAATCTACCCGCATAAGCAATATTCCCTTCCTTCCCTTCCCTTCTTAACTACCTTTCCCTCTCAATTTTGCCATCTTTAATTCCCCAAGTGCCCGGTTGACGGCAATAGGCTTACCCCCTATTACATGAGTGGGTGGTTTCATACACCTCTGTACCACAGGCGTATGTTAATTAATGTCTATAATTCCATATATGCTATCCAGATCCAGAAAAAAAAGATACATTTCTGAAACGAATATTTAGCATGACGTTTTGGATTTTACTAACGAAACTGCGGTTGATTTCTAGTGGTAACTAATTTTGTTGTTCTTAGTGAAATGAGAGAAAAAGAGGTTTTTTTATACTATAGGGGGAAAACGAGCAGACGGGTCACCTGATGGCAAGCGACTACTGACGCCCATGGGCGCCTGCAACTCAAGTGCGTTGCTGGCCTTTAAGGTGGGAGTAGGGGAAGGGGTAAGAGGGGGTGAGGGAGAAAAACAATGAAATTATTGCTTCACTGCCGGTTTTCTGTGAGGCCGCGGCTCTCCCACAACTACTGTGCTACGTTTTTGATTTTTTAAATTTACAATGAGCATAATTACACACGTAATTCTGTAATCAAAACAAGCGACAGTCGAAATATGCAAGAAAGAAGATAAATTACGCAAAATTTGCTCCGAAATAAAATGTTTCTCCGAAGGTCCTTTCTCCAAGATTTCCATTAAAATTAAAATAACTTTCTCCTTAAAACTGCTAACGAATGAAAGGGCTATTGATAGGCAAGGGGTCAACCCTAGCGATGGGAAACCGGTTTAGTTTGGAAAGCAAGTAAATGTCGGTCAGTGGGCACATGTTTATCGATATGTTCAAAGATGAGATGCGCCATCGAGCACGTGCTCTAACCAGTCAATCGTCTAATGATGTGAATAATTTGCAAATTGGTAGCTTGGGTCTACGATGTCGATCTTTATATGGATTAGAAGTATTAGAGTAAGTTAGTAGGTGTTGCTGTTATAGTTATATATGTATAGACTAGAGTGCTGCCCACTAAAGATTGAATAGTTCTTATTTCAATCGAATTTGAATTATTTATTTTTATCTCGATTGTCTATTTCATAAACTCGTTGCAATGGTCATTAATATAAAGCAAGTAGGTATGGTAATGCTAATATTTCAAGCAGATAAACTTTGCTACCCTCTTTTACCACAACAAAAAGTCAGTCATTTAAAAATATAGGCGAGACCAGCTAAACTTTTCTGAATCTTTATAGCGCTTTATGTTTACTTTGTGAATTTTAAAATATTTTCAAGTTTCAAATTATGGTGAGATCGAACACTGCAGGTATTCTTATTAATAGAAGGATTTTGAAAAACGTTTACGTTTTGATAAACTGTAAATTTACAATTCCCCTGAATCCTGCTGAACCCCATTCAGACATGATGTCAGATTTGTGTTGTATTGAGAATAAAACTAATATTTCGACATGAATAACAGCACAGTTGAACTCAAATAACCACAAGTAATGCGCGAATGGAGTTCGTTGATTGATACCCCACGTGCTTTTGGAAGTCGCGAGTTCAAACACAAGGTCAACAATAATCACGTTTTAAGATAAGTGTTCACGTCAAACTATAACAATAAAGCTACTTTAAGAGGCTTATTTTGGGTTCGATTGCAAATACATTTCACAATAGTAAGCTGATTAGAATAGAAAAGGTCAGAGGGATTATGGCTTTTTGAAATAATTTTAATTGGATCTATTTGCTACAAAAAAGGTCGAGGCTCAACTAATGGCGGCTTATGCGACATTAATGGGATCGATTCGAAGGTCTTTGATTCCGAAACCTTTATTAGCTTACGTATTGACGGGCAATTTAAGAAACTTAAGTTCAAGTGTACTTACATATGTGTGTGGGAGTCGTTGTTTACTCAGTTGAAAATATAAATGCATTATTGTATCGGTCGTCGACAGGGCCTAATGAAACGTCCATTTGGTCGTTAATAGAATTAGAGCGAGACAATGCACTCGATAAATACGGGAAGCAATTACAGGACGACGAGACGGTGTTAGTTTTGATTGAGACGCATTGCCTGGCGCCAGACAGGGGTGTAGCATCTGTGTACCTTGGTGATTGACTTTTGTCAAGACGTATATTTATTGCTGCAGTCAAGTTGGTACAATTTAATTTAGTACTGTTCATTTAGAGCTACTGTTTTAGTGTAAAGTGCAAATGTGTTTTTAAAATGAAAAGATCAAAGTTCATATCGTTCTCAAAAAGGAAGTGTTCGATTTCAATACACGTAAGTCGTATTTTTTAAATAAACAATTTTTTTAAGTCGGTTTTTCTAAGAACACTATTGATAGCTGGTACACATTCACACGCTGTTGAAGTTAATGCTTGCTGTTAACATAATATTTATTTATGCAAATGCGTTTCTTTGAAAGTATAAACGATGAAGCGGCATTTTTGGGATCAGCGTTATGTCAACTTTGATCTACAAAAACAGAAATGCTTTTTGTTTGTTTAATTTAAGTAAAATTTCTAAATATGTTGAACAATGACAAATGAAAAGGTGATTATAAATGTAAAGATTAAGTTATATGTTTAGTTGTTGTGTTCGTTGTTAACAAGTATAAGTAGTATGTTAATGACTTTACTAGTGTAATAATATAAGTTTGGAACAGATTTTCGTCACGTTTTTAGTTTATATAGTTTTCGTCATAATGTCTCCCTTCATAACCGGCTAATTTTATAATTTTACAAATCCAAGTCGTATATAGGCTCTAATAAATGTTCTAGATAAACGGAGTTAGATATTTTTAGGGTTCCGTACCTCAAAAGGTAAAAAAAGGGATCCCTTATAAGGTCACTCTCTTGTCCGTCTGTCCGTCTGTCTGTCCGTGTGTCACCACCGATTTTCTCAGGAACGAGTGGACCTAGCAAGTTTTGAAATTTATACCAGAGACTGAGGTCTATAGTCCCTATTACGTGTGTAAAAATCAAGGCCTTGAGTCAACACGATAAAAAGATATGGGCAAATTTATATTTTCACGAAAACTTGTAAGTACCAAAATTTACCTTTAATTTTCAACTTTTTTTATTTTTCGGAATTTTCCCTTTACTTGTGCTGTAAGACCTTGCTTTTAACCAAAATTGACAATACCCTAAGGGTTTTGGGTCGAAAACCTATAGGGTACTTCCCATTTATCTAGAATGATGAAATTTGGTAAGAAGCAAGGCCTGACAGCACAGCGGAACCCTCGGTGTGCGAATCAGACTCGCACTTGTCCGGTTTTTTATTAATGATAGGGAAGTGTTTCGGTCCCATCTGATCCACTAATCCACCATGACAAATTTGTCAAACATGCGTTTACACATAATTTAAGCATACAATATGTTTTTAAAATATAGAATCACCTACATGTTTTGCCTACGTAGAGTAATGTTATATCGGCGAGGAACCGACCTGACCGGACCTGCTCACCGTCACGAGACGGTTGGTCGGAGGAAACTGAACCATTTTTTAATAAAGTCTCAGACATCATAACCGATAATCACTCTGCCTTCCTTTTTAAAGAGGCTTTCTTCCTAGCGAGGAACTGTTCTTATACATTGACTATAAGGGCGGTGCCATATTGTGTCTCTATCTCCAAACAAATCAAGAGGCACTCGAGTAATGAATAAAATGGATTCTAAACAATTTTATTTATTAATATCTACAGAAAAAGACTTATATTTTCGTCTTAAGGTGATTCCACTGTTAAATGATCTTGAATCACATTTGACGGATAATCATGGTTAATGTACCGTGTTAATATCAATTTTGATGTAGTAATATTAGTTTTGACCTCTATTTGTTACTAATTATTACTTATAATTAGTATGAAATTGTATTTTTAAACTGTGACTAGGTGTGTTCCTTTTGTCTATGTTTATTCCACACAACGAATACTATGTTGGATCCTGTAACACATATTATGGCTTTATTATTGTTTAAGTTTAAATAACTGTCTTGACATAATGTAGTAGGTAATGTGTAAAACACCACCTGTATTTAGAACGGCACTTACAGAAGTCACGAATGTCTCGCGCTACACGGCATAATCATTTAAATTTCTCTTTGTTGCTTTTTCAACTACTAAAATATTCACTATTTACTTAACTTGCGTATTACCACATATCGCGCTCATTATGCTTTTTATGCTAATACTTACAACATTAAAACACCAAGGTTATGGGCATTTTAGATCATCTGTAATGATTAAAGTCATAATTTTTATATCCGCACAAATAAATGTCTTATTTTTTACCCGACTGCGCAAGAAGAAGGGTTATGTTTTTCGAGTGTATGTATGCGTATGTAGGTATAAGGTTTCTTTGACACGCTCTAGAGCCTAAATTTTTAGGTGGATTTCGATATGTGGGGCGTCCTTTCGATCGTCCTAACAGTGGGAGTGACAAAGGGTATAATATTTCAAGATGGCGTCAGTAAAAACAATGTAGAGAAAGTCAATAAGTAATCTTTGTTAAATATGTCCATATTACTGTCCATATGTTGTTGACATGTAAAATTATCGAGATTTGCAAATAATTGACTGGCCTGTTGGCCTAGTGGTTAGTGACCCTGACTGCTATGCCATAGGTCGTGGGTTCGATTCCCACCTGAGTCTGGGTGTTCTTTGTATGTTTGTAAAGTCCCCCGCGACACAGGAGTAATTCCTAATGCGGGAGTTGTCTTTTTTAAAAACGAAAAAATTATTCAGTGTTTACAACCAGTGGTAACCGCTTACCATCATCGGGCTAATTGTGTGCTTGTTTTTAAAATTAGTTGTATGAAACAGGCTCTGTTGTATGTAAAAATAACAGGCTCCATAATGGCTTTGCTAGATAATATATAAAATGTTTAAAACGCGAATCCTGAAATCACTTGATGACTAATTTGAAAAACTTAAAGGTTGGCAACCCTACATAAATATCTACCACAGGAATACAGTACTCATAACTCTTTTAAATTAATGGCGTTAATAATGATAGTCTTTGTAAATAAATTTTGCAGTGTATAGGGTGAAGTCACCGACGGAAATATGCCACTTCTTGTTCGTAGGGTCTTAGGGTTATCAACTTTGTTTTTTTTTGTATGGTTGTTTAAAGTGTGCATTTTGAAATCTGAGATGTAGGTACCTTGTATGGTTATATGATCACATCAGATGTCGAAAACTTTTAGTCAACTCTGTTGTGTGTGTTATCGATTTGTGCTGTATGTTGTGTTGTATGTTTAGCTAACTTACGACATAGTTTGTACTTACGACCAATTTGGGACTTAATGATTTAACTTTTTTCTTATTTTTAATTGGTAAACAAAATAATACCCAATGCAACTGAATTGTAAGAAATTGTTTATTATACCTAATGCTGTTAGTGTCAAGTCACTTGTAAGTTTTCTTTTCGTTTCTTCTTATCTCCTCTAAATAGTTTGAGTTGGATTAGAGAATTTACCTATTGGTCTTTTTTTTATTATTGAGTAATGGGACAGGCGTTTGCCTTCCAACTCACTTATAATATATATAAATATATGTGTGGATATTTATGCAACCTTTAAGTTTCTCAAATTACTCATCTAGTGATATCAGGATTCTCGTTTGAAACATGTTATATATAATCTAGCAAAGCCAGTAAAGACTCTGTAGCCAAAATTTCTAAAATTACTGCATTAATGAGATGGTCAAGAAGTAGTAGTATTAAGACGAAACTATCATGATCTTTACTTTCCTGGTAACCGGTACAACCTCATAAAGATAATTTATTTGTCAAACATGCGTTTACACATAATTTAAGCATACAATATGTTTTTCAAATACAGAATCACCTACATGTTTTGCCTACGTAGAGTAATGTTATATCGGCGAGGAACCGACCTGACCGGACCTGCTCACCGTCACGAGACGGTTGGTCGGAGGAAACTGAACCATTTTTTAATAAAGTCTCAGACATCATAACCGATAATCACTCGGCCTTCCTTTTTAAAGAGGCTTTCTTCCTAGCGAGGAACTATTCTTATATATTGACTATAAGGGCGGTGCCATATTGTGTCTCTATCTCCAAACAAATCAAGAGGCACTCGAGTAATGAATAAAATGGATTCTAAACAATTTTATTTATTAATATCTACAGAAAAAGACTTATTTTTGTCTTAAAGTGATTCCACTGTTAAATGATCTTGAATCACATTTGACGGATAATCATGGTTAATGTACCGTGTTAATATCAATTTTGATGTAGTAATATTAGTTTTGACCTCTATTTGTTACTAATTATTACTTATAATTAGTATGAAATTGTATTTTTCGCTAAGTGAATATTTCGTTTGAAGATATCTTGTTTTTCGAGGTCGTCAAATTGTCCCGTATTATGTGTGTTTGTGTATAGTGTGTGTGTGTGTGTCCTAACGTTAACATTGAACATAATAATATTTTTTTAGGAGCTCTCGCAGTTCGGCAGTATTCTTAGGATTTAATTAGTTGTTTGTATGTTTAATTTGAAAATTTTCATGATATTCAAATACGCGATCGTACGTAATTATGCGCCTTGTATAACAAATGCAAATTAATACTAAAAATGCCAGGAAATCATATATCATATATAACAAGGCAATGCTATTTTACACTTTTGAAATAAACATTTTTTAATAAACACGCAATTAGAAAAGATAAACATAATATCTAACAGGATGTGTTCTTAGCCATTTAATTCTTAATTCTACATTAAGTAGTTAATGAAGTTATATTTCCATTGTTCTCTATAAAATAACAAATATTTGCTTCTGCTCATGACCTCATTCGTTGACAAACACTTGATAAGATTTATTTATTTGTGCATACACTTGCATTGCTTTCATCACATTAATGAACATGAATTTAGATAGTCGACAGGAATTTCTTTAGAGCACTTTAAATTAAGTGAAGAACTACTTGTAGGTATGAATGACCCAATGCAGGAAGAAGTACACCACTCGTTAATGAAACGAGTGAATAGGAAGACCTCAATATGGCAAAAGTATTGCCCACATTTGTGTATACGATAAGATGATTTTTGCCTTTATAGCAAACTGGTCTATCTTTTGTTACTTCAATCTTTTCTTTATGCGGTTTTCTAAGTTGCTTAATTTTTTCTTAGTTGTTCGTAGTTAGTTTGTTACTATAGCTTACTTCTCCCGACTCAGTTTAACATCTAGCCTTTCTAGTAGTATATTAATAATACAGCTGTTTCAGAAAATTGCAAGAAATATTTAAATTTGTGATACTTTATCCGGTGATTTATTGACGAGAGACGGTGTTGAATGTTGTCAGGCGTGACATTTTGATGTTAAACTATGTTCTGTACAATAGTGAACGGAATGCGAGAAACTAAAGGATTATTCAAATAAAATGTGACTTACATAAAATGGGAAACGTTTTTAGTACATAATAGAAATATAGTCTGGCATTAGGTGTAGTAGAACGAAACGTATTTTTAAAAAGTCAAGTGTCTAGGACATTGACAACTGCCATGCTCTTGGATTCAAGGGATTACACTTAAAACATCGGTTCATGTGCTTAATATTAAGGATACTGGTAAATGTATATAAAACGTAGAAATAATCCTCTGAAGACTTCTAAGACGAGTTTTATTGAATATATGATGATATATGATGATGATGATGATAATACAAAAGACTAAGCTGGTATTATCACTAATTGAATTTTTACTTATAATTACTTACATTATATGTGACTTTATATAAATATGTAGAATGTTAACGGTAATTATACTCTCGCCTCGCTTTATCGACTACGGTTAACAAGTGGTTAATTTGTAAATAATAAAATAATCAGCTTAAAATAATAGTACAGGTACAAATATTATATTTGGAAAGCAAGAATCACTTCTACATAGAAGTGCTTCCAACTTACTACACAGTTATAAGTTTATTACCACTTCTTATTATAGCTAAATAAAATCGGTACCCAAACTTGAGCTTTCTACAACATATCTTTAAATACTAAATCAGATTTTACTATAATTTTAACAAAACTCAAACAATTTTAAAAAGTGAAACGTATATTTAACTTATGATTTCTCTGCGCCAGCCCTATTCACTATGTCAATGAATTTGCGAGACATCGGTGACAGTTCGTAGAAATGTGTCGCAGGCGCCGCCAAAGGTTGAATTCGCAGTTCTCACAAAGAAAAGAGTAAACCGCGTTGGTATGTACTTACGCACTTGATATTATCATCCTTATTATCAAAGAACTCACAAATTAATGACCTTTTAATATTTAAACTAAAATGAAAGTGTTCGCGTATGTAATGATACGCATTATTGTGTTTTTGATTATTATTAAAACTTAAAAAAAATAAAAACACACTTGTAGTGCTTGTAGGGTCTATTAAAGGAATTAGCCATTCACAACTATAAATTATATTTAAAAAACGAGTAATACTAATACTAACTAGTAATTATATACAGATTATAGTAATGGCCGTTCCCAAGTAATTGTCAATTCTGACATACCTGCACAAGGTATGTCTGTACACATTTCCTCATTCAACTATCCCTTTATGGAAGGAATCAATGTCTTCCTCATCTTATATTTAACTCGAAAATTTAAGCAGAGATGTGTTTCGCGCATCTTACGTCATATTTGCGCGCCCATTATTCATTCGCATCGTGATAAATATCTTTTACTCGGTAAAAATTGTGTCCGCGTAATTGCAAGTGGAATATTTTTAGCTTAATTTGGTGTTGATTTCAGTCATTTTATTTATGGTTTCCTCATAGTGATCAAGGTGAAGTTGAAAGACAAGACATATTGTCTGTAGAAAGTTGAATCTGTCTTTGTAGTTCCGTTTTCGCTCGTATGCGTCCGAAATGTATAATGAATTGTTTACCTTCCTCTGTCGGTTTACTTTTTTATTGGTGGGAGCTGATTGATCGCTTGTTTTGGTGTCTTTTGGTTACATTCGTTACTCTGAGTTTTATTGAAACGTTACTTATAAACAGATAATTTATTGTAGTCGCTTCTTGACATTACAATTATATTATGTAAATATTTTGCAATTCCAACAATATTTATTTTATTTATTTATTTACTAAACTTACAACTATTATTACAGGTTAAATACTGCAATAGCTAAGCAACTATACTAATTTCTGTATGCCATATTTTTTTATTTATAACATACTATGAATATTGTTATCTTAGTGACTTCACTCAGTGAACAATAAAATATGTCAGTCTTAGCGTGCGAAGCGCTCGAGACAGAGGCGCCTCATTGAGAAGATTGATATTACATACAAACGTGTTGAATTAATAATCTTCTTTTTACGGTTAAAGATTTTTATTTTCTCATTAGATTACAATAATCACTTACAGAGAAAAATACAATAGTAGACAAAAAATAATAACCAATCAGCGTAGTTAGTAAGGTAGTTGTGAAATAGTTTATGTGTATAAGGTAGTTGTCTATTAAAGTTGTAGAAACGCATGTAGAAACAATATATGTTTATTAAGTTTGTCACTTAGTAACATGTAACAAAATGCTGATGTCGATGATTCTTTTTAAGTTCATTATTTTGATTTTGAATTATTTAATTACTTCTTTTATTGATTCCTACGGCCTGCACTAAGACGTGATCAACTAGAAGAACAAGAGTTACCTGATTTAGTGTTAATTCTATTCGATGACGCTTCATCGATAAAAAAGATGGTCATGTCTCCAATCCAGATAACATTTTTCATAACGTAGTAACGGTGATGTGGAATGACCCATGTGTCAGCTCATACTTAGTTGGGCTGTAACTGTACAGACTCGTAGGGTACAGGGCACGACACTCGCAACCATTATTTTAATCAGTCTTTTCGCATAGGGTCAAGCTTTTAGCTTTTAGTACATTATCTACATGATTATTATCTTTATTTTCAATAAAACCGTTAACTTACATTTTTTTTTACATATTTTCCTGATGTTATCTTCTGCACTACATAGGATATACCGAGGTTGCTCTTTGAATGTAATTTTTAAGTGCTGTTTTACGTAAATTTTATAACTACAATGTAGGTAGATATTGTTCTAATTTAGTTTCGTATACAAAGGTAATAAGAGATTGATATTGATCTACACTTGGCCTATTATTATACTGATCCACACTAAGAAACTTGTCTTCGATGGCGTGGTAGGTTGTTAGAGGTTTTCTTGCTTAATGATTTTGAAAAAGTTTATACCGCGAAAGGTCGACCGAGGCTATTTTTAATTGAGATTATCAGGATGGTGGAATTAATTCTCAATTCTAGCATCTGTTAATTACACTGGAGTCAGTTGTGGTGTATGTCTCGAAATATAAAAAGTGTTAATTTCATGTACCTACATGGCATGGATAGATCATTTTGGCAGTAGTCCTTAGTAAAGATTGACTGGTAAATATTAGATGTGTAAATCGGCACTTAATGGCGATAATAATTACAAGGTACAATACCTTGTAATTATTTTGCACCGATCATGGTCACGGGTGGACTCCTGTGACCACGATCGGTGCAATGCGATCGAAACGTCGGGTAAACAATTAAGGTTGTAACCTTGTAATTATTATCGCGAATAAGTCCTGATTTACACATCTAGTATGTATTAAAGCGGCGGTAGCGTAATGGCTAAGGCGTCGGACTTGCGATCAAATGGTTGCGGGTTCGAACCCCACCCAGTGCACTACCGTCGTGAACCCACTCCTAACACAAGCGTTAAGCTTAGCTGGGGGGGTTAACGAGATTACTAGTAATGTGTGACCCACGTTACTAGTAATCTTATAAAAAAAAAAAATGTCCTGAAAGTTTAAAGACTGGTAGATAACCATGGTATATTAAGTCCGTCCCATGCAATGTGAAAATGCAGGAAGTATTAAATAAATCAGACTATTTCATTCTTTAAAAATAAAGTTACATCATAGGAGTTTTTAATGATCTTTTAATAATTTAAAGCAAGTGTATTAAAACAGGAAGGTATGATGCTATATCTTGTAAATTCATAATTTTTTTTTACGACCTATCGTTTCGACGATTGATGTAGGAAACTGATTTTACCTTGTACATTTTACTCTGATGAATTGTAATTAAATTGTATATTGTTTATTTCAGAATGACGAGCCTCCTGAAATCACATACTGCGTGGTCGGCGGCGAGGGCGGTTTGGCATTACAAGCCGTCACCCCTACACACCCGATGCCGCCCCAAGATGAACTTGATGCGAAGTTCGCTGAGCTTGTGGTAAGTAGATACATGGCTTTTACAGGACTTTGACGGTACAAAGCTTGTTTGCGAAATAAATATTTTCTTTACATTAAAAACAAGAATTGCTCGACTTTAATACATGTCCTTTTAAATGGATTTGTAGCGAAGTAGATATGAGGTTGTATCGATGCTTCGCCATTGGAGGATTATTAGTGATACCTCTAGTCTAGGTCTTAATCTGAATTATTGACCTTGATAGAAGATAATAATTATGATAGTTCGGTAAAATAAAAAAAAAACACGCTGTAATAGCGAACTGAATTAAAAGTAAAAAAGAGTTACACTATCCAGGCAGCCAGTCGGTGCCTGGCTTCATCGTTAGCAAGCCCAATCTGTTAGGCTCGTCAAAACGCATCATAAAAGCCTGAACTCGAAGGGTTGACTGGTAGTCAATGAAGAGTTTCCCTACCCACCAGCTCCACCATCAGATCAGCTCCACGATGCCAAATTAGGCATAGGTATATGCATATCAATTTTTTTAAATTATGCTTTCAAATCTATAGCTGTAGAAATAAAAGGATTTTTTTTTTTGATGTTTTTTAGCCTCTTGTAAACACTTGTCTCAGATAGCGTTCACAAATATCTTACAATGTGATGTGTTTGTGTAATTCTTTTGAAGGTTTTTACAATGTATGACAGGCAACTGTCGTTGCGTTCCTAAAGATGCAAATGTCGATAGGCGAAGGCGACCGCTTACCATCAATATAATACATGGTCTGTCTATCAGGTGGGCTTGTTATCCATTTTATAAAAATACAAAATGAGAATTTAAGCGTGCTTTGGATAAAGGGCTGCCATTAAATGTACACAAAACAACCGTTTCATAACTTCTTTCCA
The DNA here is from genome assembly GCA_963859945.1 of Euplagia quadripunctaria. Lineage (NCBI taxonomy): Eukaryota > Metazoa > Arthropoda > Insecta > Lepidoptera > Erebidae > Euplagia > Euplagia quadripunctaria. The sequence continues at coordinate 4,946,950 of OY982573.1, forward strand.
TTGTTAAAACGAATCTTAAAAGCAATTTACACTTAAAAAGATGAAAGGAATTTTAATAACATTAAAATGAATCTCACAACATAATATGTTGAGTTTTCATAATACTGAGCTCTGCGTGTTCCCAACGCACTGTAATGTCATCATTGTATAAGCTCAGCATTCCTCAGTTACGTAACGCCCCCACTGTCACGAGATGATTAAAAATACTTAGTGTTTATTCATTTCAAAATATATATATATAATATTTACCCACGCAATCAGTATAGGGCAATATCATACCATTTAACAGCAGACATTCCTGAATCGATTCCGTTCATTTTAATATAGGTAATATTACCCTAAAATTTATTTAACATGAAATATTGTCACTCCACGGAACAGTCGAAATTAGGTAGGAATTAAATAAACCTGTGCGAATATGTGTGTGTGTGATGTTTCAGGGCGTGTGTCCTTAATATTACGACATTTTTTTTAGTTTACCCGAAAGCCGAAAGTAGTTAATGGCCGGTAACAAAACAGACCGCAATAATGTTTAAACCAATTTCATGCAAAAACTAATGTTTTTTATTTACATTTCTTCGGTCGGCATCTTTGGGTCATGGGTGATGTGATCATTGTGATTTAGTAGCTTGACTAGGTGTTCTATTTACGACATAGACCACGTACTATTCAATAAAGTTCAGTGCGTTCATTTAGAAGTCAGCGGGCTCTGATATTTGTTCAAAATATATCATATAATTTATTTTACCGCTAACAGGCCCTGGCATACCTATCAAACCATATTTCATTAACAATGCGAACAGACTCACGATAACGTGCCCGTCGAGTATAATTTTGTCGACACTTTGATGTAACTGTAATTGTGCTCGGGGCAACAATACAGTGGCCGTCTAGTTGAGTTGTCTCTCAACGCTCAATCTTGGAGAGGAGTGAATACGATCTTTACAGATCGAGGCGATTGTAAGGTGTTGTTTAGACAGATGAGAGACCACGCCTACGGACACCTGCACCCTCGGACCACTTTCACAATACATCGCCGTTGTCATAGGGTTGTCACCTTAACAAAATCTATATTTTTATGCGCATTACACCTAAAAGAAACGCGTATTCCGCTTAACCAGGATTTTCAGAATATGAGTTTTTGGCGCAACAAGTAAAGATATTACAGTTTCGAGTGTTATGGGCTCGAACCATAGACTAGATAATTATTTGTATGATGTATCAATAATTGTTCCCAGTCTGACAGTCAGATGTGTTCGTTAATCGGGTATTTGAGAAATTCCCGTGTGCCGCAGAAATAATCCCCTAGCGCATAAAATGTCCTTATAAAATAAAACAGTATGGCTAAATTAGCCATCAACATCTGGAAGAATATATATTATATGTCTGCATCTCGACCGCTTGACGATCTATTAGGCGTGTCGGATAAGCATTTGACTGCAACATCTTTGGTCGTGGGTTAAGTATGTGCATTCTATTCGCATTGGGTATTTCTACGTGGGGTACACTGAAAGTTTTGCGTAACTTATTAATAAAACAATTTACATGTAAAGTAATATATTTACTGCTTTTCGAAGTATTCTCCATTACATTTCAAACACTTTTTCATTCGGTGAAATGAAACTATATATAAATAGATTTATCTGTGTGACGTGTTTTAGAATCAATTACTTTTGCACTACTAGGCCTAGATAAAGCTGTATGTCTCAGAATATCATAATTATTATTCCTGAGTAGTTAAAAATAAAATTTGCGTTGGGTAAATCATTGAAACATGTTCACTGGACAGATTCTTATCTTCATTTATCTAAAACTGCTTCAACACAGCCTGTTACTACTTATATATATAGGTATAGTATCATTCAATAAATAACATAATAAGTCATTGATAGGTCATATTTGATAAATTTGGTAATGAAACAACGTTATTAACCTGATTAAATGACTTCTTTCTTTCATCGAGTAAATGCAAAAGAAGTTTGCATACTAAGCAATCTCACTAAGTCTATATTCAACGAAAAGAAGAATGAGTGCATCTCTTTAAAGGTCAGGATGTAATTAATATTACAGGGAATATAAATTTGATAGTAACTTTTATGAGAATCTAAGTGAGACTGAAATTTTAAGTTTTAAATATCCTTGAAGTGTCAAGTTATAATTTTTAAAGTCTATATTTTTTTACATATTCATGAACTTGCGAATGCAGGTCTTTATTTTTTGTTTGACGGCTCCAAAACTAGATAAGATATAGAAGACGTAGTAAGACTTTACTTCCTTAGTTATTTAAATAATCCAATTCAGCCAAGGTAAACCGGAACTAAACTACAGCAATTATTCCACTCATAATTTAGGAAAAACAAGCCAATTTATTTTAGTCTAAACTTTTAATCGATTTAGAATAAAAATCTAAACTGGGAAAGTATTCGATTGTAATAATAAATCATGTAATTTTTTTAAAGATTTGAGACAGCCCTATAGCTGTCGATATCGGATAACAAGTATCGAATCGAGTGGTAGGTGCCGTTTAATTTGATTTACCCGCGGCGTGCTGCCCGCAAATTGTCGGCCTCCTTGCTGTTGTTCGATCCATATCTACAATCAGAGGTTGTGTGTATTAATGATCATTATGGTATCTCTATAGGTAGGTCAATTCTGTAGTTTCAGCTTTTTCGCGACTGTCCATGTTCATCTACTAGTGAAGCTTGTTTTTCGTAGTCGGATCAAAGCATTCGGTTATATTTTCTGGTGGGCAGTGCTGTACTATATGCAATTGCCCTTGGCCCTGGGCAAGTTTAATTTCAGTACCTTTGAAGAATATGACTGTTACTTGCTTTAAATATACATTAAGTAGTATAAAACTTTGCACTTGCGAAGTTAATTAGTAGCGTTTGATGTAAAGCTACAAAGTAGGACGATTGTGCTGTGTTTTGGGTACCGCTTTCCAACCTGTTCACTCGTGTACAAAGCATTCCGGAGTTCCTTGGATTTCCTTTCCAGATTATACCCGCGTCAATATCGTAACACATCTTTTTCTATTGTCGGTTCTTCGATATCCAATAACACCTTTATGGACGGTGGAGAATCTTCAATAAACACACAGTCTTGTGATGACCCATGGGCTTTTTTTTTCTCGAAAAGTGTTCGTAACCAATAATACGTATGTATTAAGACGAATTAATCAAAATATCTTAGTTCATATTTTATCTTCAGGTTTGTCAGCTATGAATTTCAAGTATATTATAATAGAAATATCATTAAAATTATTACATTCGTTCTCCTATAAACTTCAGCCAGATTTTTCCACAAAAAAGCGATACCTGACAAGATGATGTTAAATAAAAAAAAATTAAGCTTTGTGTATTTCTCGATGAACAAAGCCCTCTTTTTTATATTTACTCGTCAAAAATATGACCTAAACATTGTTCGAATAGCAATTGCAATTGTTAGAATTGCTACAAATCCAGGAAGTGCTCTTCCTGGATTTGTAGCAATTCTAACACTAGTTACTGTTTATGCCATTTTCTTATTGTTTTTAAGCACCTAAGTAGGTAGATGCTTGCCAAAGATGAAGTCATATTACAATGCATGCTAGCAAATTTGTCTAATGCCTACAGATAATTCATGATACTGTTGCATTATTTCATAAAATCATTTGTGTATTACTTTAATAATAAATCGTGTGCACCCAGTTACGATTTAGTTAGACAGAGACGTGAAGAATTGAAATACTGGCGTTTGGAAAAGGTATAGTTGTCCTTTGGTATTCACAGCATGCATAATCTATTTTGAGGTCAGATCTGTAATTTGCAAGAAAATGTTATCGATATCAGTGAGGTCCATAAAATTTAAAAAATGAAGGTCAAATAAAATTGTTCACTTTAAAAACGGTCTTTGATTATTATTTTTACATAATGTTTATGACAGTCTTATAAATATAATGATTCCTCAAATTTAATGGTTGTGAATAAATGTTTATATATGCATATTAAGACATTTCAGACATTCCTGTTGACACAAGTTGTATTCCTTGAACTATGGAAATACGTCGTGTATATACTTCACTGCATTTTTGTTTTAAAAGGTTGAACGTTACGAAATTTGACCGAGTCTAGGCAAGTTAATCTACGATTGCCGAATTTCGATGTAAATCAAAACATTTTTTAACCATTTCGGATGAATTTACCTCGAACACTTAAATAAACATTGAGTTTGGAATTATATAGTTTGTTAAACTTTAATTTAACATTCTTAGTTCACAATTTGAATGTTATCTTATATTATGGTACCAAATGATGCAATTCTGTAGACTCATTCCAGTGTTCTTAGATCTTTCTGCGTTTTTCGAGGGTTGGCTTTCGTCTTCTGCGAGATAGATCACTATCTTAATTTGAAACACTTTTTGTATAAGGTTTAAAACGTTTACTCGTGTCGGGCTCAAGATCAATGTTCTCCCGCAATAAATGGAATCTTAGTAATCGAGAATTGAGAAAAAACGAAAATAATAAAAATACAAAATTTACCTACCTGTTGGTACTAATTATGGCTCTTAGCCATAATTAAACATAACCCTTTCATCATAGATATGAATCGAACAATAACAAGGAAGCCGCAGTTTGCGTGCGGTCCCGGCGCCGGTAAACCAAAATAAACGGCGCGGCACCCATCACTGGATGTTACACATGTTAGCCTTCGATGAATATGTTACCCGATATCCGAACAAAACAAAAACTAATAGAGATAATCTCATACATAAATAATAGCATAAGACAAAATCGTAAAGAAAATACAAAGAATCGAGACACGCAAAAAACATCCATAAGTATTTTTTAAATATTTACTCTTACTTTATTATATGAGTCAGGTTCCTAAAAACTTGTCGTTTTACAATGTGAAACTCACACCTACGTAGCAGTACTGTTTTATGATATCTCAAGAATGCGATCTTTAAAAGGTGTTATTAAAGTATCTTTCCTAAAGATTAAGATGTCAAATTAAGAGTAAATAAAAATGCAAAAGTTATAGTCCAACAAAATATTTAATTAGCTACCTCAGCGCTTAATAGCGATAAGCGCTTACATTAACCAAATTTCACTTACTCGGGAACAGGTTTTGAACCCACATTATCCGATCGTCAGAAGATATTATAAACAAACTGACCGTGATTTTTAATTCATTGTAAATTCTTTGATCATTTTTACCATTATATTAAATGGTAGCTATATTCCAAAATGTTATTATCTGTGTGGCATTTGAATCTTTATGGTTGTTTGATCTTTGTTTATTCCAGAACGATTTCCTCATTTAAATAATTGATTTCACTGCTGAAGCAGAGGTTTAAGTAGCCAAAAGTTGGTAGGGTTTTGGTTTCTATTCTCACATATATTATACATACATATACACATATGTTGTATTCAGTCTAGATGTACTTTGTATTCGTTAATTTAAAATAAACCGAGACGAAAGGACTGGTTATCAAGTCAGAAAAATATCATTTTAAAACAAAAAATCAATTTAATAGAGTTGAGAGTGAGCAAAATGTTGCGTGTATTGTTAAATGTTCTGTTATAACTTCTCTGTCAAAAAACTTTTTAAAATATCAATAGTGGGGATTAAAGTATGCTGTTTGGAATACAGTTCATCCATGACAATGAGTACATTCAATGATTTAAAGGATCAAATTGATTGTTCGTGCAATCACTGCAGTAAAAAACAACAGAAGATTAAGAGATTAAACTAACCATGTACTAATACACGAAGCAATGATAATTACAGCTGTGCAGCGAGTAACGCAACACATCACATGTCACTTTCACTAAACTCTATAAGGGGCTCATGACAGATTTAAAGCACTCACGATCTCATACGATAATGGAGATGCTGGCGCACTATCATTATACGGACGGACGGATATTAGATAAGAGAACACAATTTCCTGTTTAGGTCAGTTGTGTTTCGCACGATCAGACTAAGACGAAATATTATTGACCAAAATGTTTCTCGGCTAGTAAGAATATAATACAGAAGCTCATGAGCTAAGATTGTTCACCTGTATCTAAATGTAGAAATCGGGTGCTTGGGCAATAGGGCTAAGACTTAAAAGAATAAAACCTTACGAATGAATAGAAACAAACTATGTATTTTCGACACTGGCATTCTATGAGGTAAAAAATGTCTTCCCATATAAATAAAAACAGCGTTTTTGGACCCAATCTCATTTTTTTTTAAAGCCGTAATTTAGATTTGTTGAAGTCAGATGCTTGTGTAAAAAAATCTTTTTAGGTGTAGATGTTATACCGATGTAGTTGTGTGCAAGAAAATTATTTACTATGTGAACCATTCCTCCTTATGCACTTCTGGCAGACTTTCTAAAAGCAGCCATACAAAACACGGTGATTTTGACTGCCAATTGTGTACTGCACCGACGATTTTGTGTAACCTATGCTCTAGTCATATGGATTTTCCTAGAACATCGAAACATTATTGAACCGTTGTTGCGAAGTCCAAGTCTTAGCAATGATGATATAGAAAAATAATCATTATAGGCTTTCTCCCGACCTCTGTCTGAGGTGATCACTGGGTACTGACATGATTGGCACAAGTACAGACGTGCCAATGGGTGAGTTATTAATGATTTCTCTAGCGACTGGTCGATGTATGCGAATGGTGTTTTCACCTTGTCATCAATCAATGTTAGAGCCTCTCTTATCTAGTTCTCCCCGCCCATTGTAATTTTAGTTAAATGTTCATTATAGATCTGCTTGTAAGTCAATAGAACAATCCAGAGTAGCGTAGTTTAGCGTCTGCACGGATGGCGCAATGGTTTAAGTGGTCATCTCGTCACTAAGCCTCGACGAGTGTTGTGGTTGCGTTGTGTGGAAGCCCCCGCGACACAAGAATAGTCTTAACGCGGGAGTTGTCTTATAAAGAAATAAGGAACAAGTTTCCTAAATTTAAAATAAATTATATTGCAAAGTCAGGTAACATGATATCTTGGTACAGCCTGAGGATAACTGTCTATTAGTGTTTAATAATGTTTTTTTTATTTCGTGTTCTTAAATGTGATTCTTCTCTCAGAAGTCACAAGTCACCTCAGGCTTTGCTATTTCTTACGAAATCTATTTATTACAAACTTTACTTGACAGTCATCTACACAATTGCAAATTGTATTTACAAGTAATTATAGATCTAATTTGATGTTCAGCTACGAATGCGTGGAGTGGTCTATTCTAACACTTCAGCGTTGATATGTTTATGTCCCATCTTTTAGATCCCAGCTGTTCTTCTTTGTCGAATTTCACTGCACTTGTTCAATGGTTTGGCAGATAGAGTACTCTACAGAGTATGAGTGCAGACAGAGTACAATAAAAAATGGGATACCTTCACTCTATGCGGTACCTATATTCAAATAATTAAACTTGTGTGCTTCTACTTTGCGTTACATCGTTAATCAATATAATCATGTAATCAGATAAATTGTAGTCATTGGAATTGATAAATAACTGTCTCCTAAACCAGCTGTAAGTTTTGATTCATTTATTATAGCTGTAATGTGCTTAAAGATGTTATGGATTGTGTGAGCATATGCGTGGGACATAAGTTTATACATATACATAAGTTTATGAGTGCTTAAGTGTCCGTTTGTGTAAAAGTTGTACATTTACTTAATATAATTTTTATAATTTTTTTTAATCTCAATAAAATGGTGTATATATTTCACATAATGTACTTCATTTTATTGAAAAACCAAAAATTATTATAATTACAGTTTGACAACTGTAATTTTATAGTAACTTCTGTCGTTTCGTTTCGTGACAGATATTGTAAAAGGAAAAGTAAAATTGCACGCCACATAATAAGTAGTAATATCTAAGTTTTCTGTGCTGAAATTGTTTATTATTGAGGAAGAGATCGAACACACGTAACTGAATGAGGTTTCGACCAGCTTGCATTCCATTCGTCCATGGTGACTAATATATACTTAAACAATGCATGATTGCTTTTATTTCCTTATCGTGGTTTCTTTATCGGTTTTAAAATCATGCAACACGAAAGAGTTAAAGAGAGTTGCTACGTATTATAATTTACAAAAAGATACTAAGTGTGCCACAAATTTTATGTAACGTAAAAAAACATAAACGTAAATTTAAGCCCAAATTCTTTTTCACTTACAAAAAATAAACAAATCGGAATTTATCGTTAAGTTCAACCATGTTAAAATTTAAAACTTAAGAATGGTTTAATATTTAGGTGCATAGGTAACAATTTTTTTTTGCGTCTGGAAAACCCCTCGGGTCGTCATCCCACCGGGGCTTTCGGTGGGGCGGTGTGTCGGAATTGAACCGACTAAAACCACACGGTGTGCCGTACTGCGCCTCAAATAGCAGGGATCCGGGAAAAGCTTTTATTAAGACAACCAACAACAGAATCTATGTGGGAGAGCCATGCTTCGGCACCTATGGGCCCGGCTCGACTCCGCTTCGTTACCACGGCCTTACAGAAAGCCGGCCGTGAAGCAATGCTTGCATTGCATTTCGCCGCGTGAGTGAGGTTACCGGAGGCCCTAACCCTTCCCTCTCCATTATTCCCATCTTTCCCCTTTCCCCCCTCTTCCCACTCTTCCCCCCTCCCCTAATCTCCTACTCCCATTTAAAAGGGCGGCAACGCACTTGTGACTCTCGAGTTGCAGGTGCCCATGGGCGGCGGTAGTCATTTACCATAAGGTGACCCGTCTGCTCGTTTGCCCCCTATACCATAAAAAAAAAAATACCGGATCAATTTTCATACCTAATTTAACTAAATTTCATGTTTCTAGTTATCCTAAAAATGGAGTAGTATCAGTCAGTCAATCACCTCACGGAAAGTATTAAAGTATGAGTATTGAAGTTACGAACGTGGAGTAAAGGAATTTATCGTATAGTGTAGTATAAAGCCCTTAATAGTGGGAGTCTGAAATGACTCGAAATAGTTCGTGTAAATAGCACTGGAGAGCTTTGTGCATAAGAATTTGCTCGCGCAATCTCGTACGCTTAAGAGACGTTACAAAGGAAGTAAGAGACGTTACAAACGTTACGTTTTGAATATATATTGGTTGAGATGCTGCTATCATTAGTTGAGGCACACATATCATACCAGTTCGGTTTAGCTCTCAACATCAAATCCCCACTCATTGGCACCACAAGTCTTACCTATTATATTTTGTAAAGTAGTTGGAACTTGCACGTACATACGTATTATATACCTATTTGTAAATACTAGAGACCGCGTGGTGGTCGAATTTCGGCCATGGTTTATTTCTTTGGCCAATATTACTTGACCTGTCATTGTATAGACTTTTGTACCATGACAGGTCAAAATATATACTGGACACTCATAGCTGTATGTAGCCGTTTTTGCATTTTTTTAAACTTTGTAGCAAATATTGTTCAAAAATTTTAGCATTCGTCACTTCTTCTCTGTATAAACTATAATTGTGCGAAATTTCATACTCCTCCGTCCGCCCAATTTTCGTAAAAAGGGATCCAAAGTTTTCACTTCACGTATTAATATATAGATGTTACCTGCCTGCTAGACTGTGGGAAGCTCTCTGATTTTAGACCAGATTCTTAAGTGTTTTGAAAGGTCCCATTTATTTACATTTGACTTTGAATACCGATCAAAGAACTTGTTATAATTCTCTAGAGTATTGGCGTGTCGATATTGTGAATTAATTTCTGTATAACCTTCGTCGAGTCACGAGAAGTCCCGATTACCTTATTGAATTTGAGTTTGGACCATCCTTCGCTATCTTAATAATGAACTAGTGAAGTAACAAGATTAAATATCTAGTATTTAAATAAAAAATATAATAAAATTAATAATTACAGTGTAATTTGATGGCATATTTTGATATTTATATTTGTTTAATTTGCAACTTGTATTTATATTAAGGCCGTCAAAGAGATGCGATGGTCGTTGTAATGTCTTTGTTTTGTACTGTGATTAAAATCTACCATTTTAAAACTTAGTGGTTTTTTGGGAATCTGTAGTTAGTTTATTTTCGAGCTATATGGTTTTAATTAATGAGAAACGATTTAAAGCACAATTTACATTTACATGTCTTCATTAATTTAAACAGCTTATAAGCGATCATAATCATCTAACAATCATAATACCCCTGATACAAAACAATATTTTTTGGACTCACCTGATGGAAAGAGACGATGAAAACGAAGATGGTACACGCCTATCGAAGAGAAACCTATTCACTCTACACTGGAACGTTCCAGGATTATAATTGATTGGAAAAATATACGCTGGCAGTTCATTCCACACCTTGGCGAGTCGAACCAAAAATAAGCTGTCAAACTTTCCGAAAACTCCCTCTGAACGGAACAAATCCGAAGAAACCCGGACGGATGGCAGCCCTAGACATGGCTAAAGTCTGCTGGTACCACATTTCTGTTGCGTGAACTAGTCTAGTTGTTTTAGCATTGAGGCTCCTACATTTGTTAACATGTTTATTTTCACTTCTGTAATCTTCTATTGTTTTCCTCTCGGTCACGATTAATGATCCTATTGGTTTCTACATGGTAGAATCATTTCAAATCATTAGACAATTACTATATATCTTACATCAAGAGCCTTGTTAACGAATGTTTCGTCGATTTTACACATCCCATAAGCGAGTTAAACAGATGGATAATTTACATGTATTTCTAATAAGCTCATGGCTAAGTGGTAACCGAGTAGGTTAGCACATTGCAAGGTTAAGTAATACTAGCCAGGTCAGTCTTGATCAGGTCAGGATGGGTGACCATTTTTAACACATTGAGACCACACCGTGCCTCGGAAAGCACGTTAAGCCGTCGGTGCCGGTCGCCATACGAACATCTTTGGCATTCGTTACGGGTAGTCAGAATCCTAAAAAAAGTTCGACGACCTGGTCTAACTACAGAACTTCGATATCGCCTAGTACTTGGGTTGTGGAGGTCTGATGGCAGTCGCTTCCCGTAAAATATCGAAGTTCAGTCGTTTCGTAGTTGACTGAAAGCCGACCCCAACTTAGTTGGGAAAATGCTTGGAGGCGGTGGATGTTTCTACATTTATTATTATCAAGACGGTTAAAGTTAATAATTAAGGAGTCAACGCAACAACCAAATTAACAGATGGTCAAAAAAATGGTTGGAAATTTGACTTTGTCGTATATTTACGTATGGTGGAGTAATTTTAGAACTCCAAAGTTAAGTTTGTCTTTCGGAAAATCAGGCAAAAATCATCGAGAATCGATTCCCTAGAAGTTCGTATTTATGTAGTACGAACTTTTCGGAAATCGATTCTTGAATAAACATGCAAGTTTGTTAACTTACGGAATCCTCGATACGCTGTCAGACTCGCATTTGTAGGGTTTTTTCCCTTTAATTGGAACAAAGATGCAGATGGTTGGGTTATATTATGATTAAAATTAACAATAAATTTCATAACATTAAGCGTTACCGATGTTTAACCGCTGGTTTGTTTAGAGAAAACATTAATAGTAGTGCATAATGTAATTTTAAATGTCAGCGACACACATTATTACCGTTTGAACATTCAAAACATCTTGTAATTGCGTATTTGGGAAGCATTTTCTCATAATCATCACACTACGTAGGCGGTTTTAAAGGTTATACAGATTGTTATTGTTGCCCATCTGTAAAATTATTTATACCTTTCCTGTATGCACAAATCCATTGCATCTGTCCATCTAAAGGTTGTTTGTAAGAAATCGCAACTAGCGATAAGACCGCCGTTTGTACCATTATTTGTTTGTCTTTGTAAATGTTTTAAACTGTTTTTCATGGTGTACAATAAAGAGCAGTGTATTTTAAAATATAGCAAGGAAAATGTTTCTACTTGTCTTTAGATTTTTTTTAATAAACTGTAAGTATAATAAAAGAATTATGAGATGATGTGATGAAGATGAATTGATCAAGTAACAAGTGGAAAGGTTAGAAACGAGGATGAGAATCATAGTCCTGAAGTGCGTCCAACGAGAGATTAGAGAAGAAACAAAGACTACGAAGACTGGCGCCGAGTTATTTGGAAAGCCGAACTTGTAAAACGGGTTGATTCGAAGGAAAAGTAGAAATCCAAGATATAATTGAATACATATGAACATAGAGTAGTCCAATAACACTTTAACGGATTCAGAACATTGTATTAGTCATCATAATCCAAATAGGTAACATAGTCTCTTGATGAAGTTAATTATGCTAATTATCCAGTCTTATAGCACTATAATACATATCATTTTGCGATAAAATATAATACTAATGCAGTTTTACTTATGGCAGACGTTCGGGGAGTGGCATAGAGAGAGCGGATCTCTGTAACCTTTAAGATTAGATACACAAGTAGGTTCGTCGTGTACACTGCAACACACATGGCATAAACAGACGGCTTTGCAAACTCTTCATTAATTAATCCATATTTATTGCAAGTCGGAATCCGAATACTTAATTAATGTTTTATGGCGATTGCTTCCGATTAAAAGGGAAAGCAGGGTTTTGGATTATAACTTTTGACACCTGACACAAGTATATTATTTAATTAAAAAGAACACACCGAATGTGTTCATGAAACACTTTAAATTTATAAGCGTTCTCAAGTCATTAAATGTCGATGTACACATAAACCAGTTTTAATCTTTAACTTTTGCATAAAATTATATATTAGTTCATTTAACAATTCTGGGTTCATTGTTTGCTTGTAAATTTCGCGCCACTTAGCTAATTATATTATCTATGACGCTTGTGCTTGCGAGTTGCTTTTTTATAGTAAAATTATTTCTTCTGGAATTGGAGCCCGGGTGTCGTCTACGGCTGAATAAGGTGAACACAGCTCCATTATAGTGTTGAGAACACGTACCTAATTGATCCCAGTGCTTTTAATTTAAACCTTGTCCATTTTGGTATTAATCGTCTTTATTATTTTGAACAATTTGTGCAAATATCCAAATATCGATTTAACTGAAGACCTAAATATAAAGGATAAAAGTAGTGTGACTTTTAACTGCACTGAAAAAACCTTGGAGAAAAATTCTGGTTACTTTTACTAAAATTAATTGACCTATTAACTATTTCTTTGTGTTGTCAAGACTGATAACTGATATGAGCTGAATTACCACCATTCGCCAACTGTGGATGTCGTCACAATTTGAACGTGCTAATCTCAAGGACTGCCTCTCCTATTTTAAAAAGTATTTTTGATATACATAGTTTATTTACAAAAGGTAATAAAACATATCTCACTGATCATAGCGGATGGAGTCTATTTATCTTTTAATACCACGTACAACTAGTTAAAATTATTAACGAATTCAATAAATACCATTGACAATGTCATAATTATAGTTTGCTTGATTCTAGCCAATGAATGGCCTCAATGTCGACAAGAACTGGGGTCATCTTGGTACTAACCTCTCGTTCTCATTGACCCTCTTACAAGAATTTAGTTAAGTGACAAATTATTATAAATTACTTGCATGAACATAATTGGCAGAAGCAATGTTATGTGCATATCAGAGGTTTTGTCGCAAATTGTTTAAAGTGTAAGGCATATAATATATAGTTGTATGTTGTTCTAACTACAATATTCTTTACCCTAATGAGCAATAGTTTTATGAAAATCATCACTTTAGTGGAAGTCAGTGGAACCATACCAAATTTAATTATCGGATCGCTACCTGTTACTGAAGTATCCGACAACATTCAGGGCCAACAGTGTACCATTTTGAATCCCAGGAATAAATAACAGAAGTTTGAAAATATGTGTTACTAATATAAAAAAAAATATTTAAACGACATGTCAGTAATGACATTATTGGGTGTTGTTGTTGTACAAAGTATATAATAAAAAAATAATACTGTAATTACAATTATATTATTATTTATTGGTCGAAGGGCAGACTGAGTGCATATATTGCATTTGATCGACTGATCACCTATGTTTATATTAAAATCTTACATTATCTCAAGAAGTATAAAACAAATGTTTTGCATATTACACATTTTGTACGATTATTTAAAGTTATCAGTATTATTGGCAACAATACAAACCTTTCTAAAGAAATTCGGATATTTTTTTTGGACTTTAAAATAAAAAATATAGCATCAACATCTGCAATTCAACGTCAGTTTTGATCAGTGGCGGCTTTAGGGGGTGGTAAGCAGGGTAAACGCCCGGGGCCTCGCTCTTGCAGGGGCCCCGCGCCCTCGCACGACGATCCAAGGAGAAAAATCTCTTTGCTGGTTCAAGTCAAAACTGCTATCTGAAACTACGTGGGAATTCTGGGTAGAGTCGATAGGCCGTTAAATATCAACTAAGCGATATATGTGATGCTTTGAAAGATTTAACGGAAAATAAAACAGATCGTCAATTGGTTAGTGAATACCGTTCCATAGAAAAGTGAAGGAAATTGGCATAAAAGTTTTGTCAATTTCCTATGTACAATTTTTTTTATTGCATTTTTCATTAAGCATCGACATTAAATATAGGTTCAATTCACATAAAGTCCTCAAAGGACAAGGGCCTCGCAAAGATCTATCGCCCGGGGCCTCGCAATGCCTAAGGCCGCCTCTGGTTCTGATTGTTATACTAACACCAGTTTGCGTAGAGTAAGTACATTTTATCAATGTCTAAAGAAAATAGGGGGAACAGGTAACTATCAAATATATATAATATAAATATATATATAATATAAATAGTGTTGTACCTATTGAACTTGAATGTACAGCAGACGGCAACTTGTAAGCCGCTTATTTCCTTAGAGTATCATTATTGAGATTTGTTCATTATGATGCTTATTTACAACAGATTTTTTTAGACATTGCTTTGTTGAGATTATCTTCAGTATAGATTTGAGTAACCTTTTTGTAACTGTAATTGTGTATACAATAAATTTTATGTTCAACTTATACATTTGATACAATTGAAAATGCCAAATGATCCTTTCTATTCTAAACCTCAAATATACACATATCAAATACAAACAAACTACATTTTAGTTTATACAAACAGGCTGTTTCTTGTATAATTTTCTAACCCACTCAATGCCTCAGTTTCTTGACTTGTTTGCGGCAACTTCTGATAGAACGATGCCCAGTCGTTAAGGGTGCCCGCGGTCAACCAACTATTAATGTTGCAGAGTAATTCCACCGGCTACTAACTAAAAAGCAGTTGACTGACAATTTGTATTAACTTAACTGCCTTTTAGGGGAATTTTTGTTACGAATAGGTTGTATTTCTTTTTACATTTACTAGCGACTACATCGTTGTCGTGTCACGAATGTGACGGAAAATTGATCAGTAACGTCATTGAGTATGGAAAAGTGTGGTGGACTGGAATAGATTCGTTTGTTCAAAACCTCCGATTTTGTATTGAACCACACGGTGTCTTCTGTTTCCGTGATAGGCGTTATACAATTCGGGGGTAGTGGAGGGATTTATAAAACTATATCCTCTGCTAATCAGAGTGACACGGGAAAACGTCTGTGTCGACTTCCACATACAACAAAAACATACTTCAACGTCATCTAGCGAAGACGAGCTGAACTACGTAGTAACTCCTAATCCTGCATCACGCTATGAAAATTCTAGCGCGGTTTAGTACCTATATATACAACTTCTCAACAGCGACCGATGGGCCACAGTCCGTCAGGCTAATCACCTAGCTTGATCGAAGGATCCTCCCTTTGTTGGAGGGACAACACCCGTTCCTCTACAGGTCCAAAGTGCGGGCCACTATTCCCCATGAAGAATATTAGAAGAATATTAGTCTCAAGCATGCATGCCCAAAGCAAAAAGGAACAAAATATTTTATAAAAGAAATAAAAAATATTCCTTGAACATAAAACCTCATCGTAGTCTCAGCCTTAGTATATCCACTATTAGCATTAGCCTCTTCTAAATACTAACCCATAGTTATGTAGTCATGAGAACCGTCAATTCCTGGGCAAGAAAAGTTTTCGAGGCTCAACTATGGACTGGAAAGCGAATGCGTACATAGACTGTACAAGTTCGTACATGATTTGATGACTTTACAATAATATATCTTTATAATACACTAGCAGCGCCTCGCGGTTTCACCCGTGTAAGTCCTGATCCCGTGGGAATGTCGGGATAAAAAGTAGCCTATGCGTTAATCCAGGTCTCCAGCTATCTACATACCAAGTTTCATCGCAACCGGTTCAGTGGTTTTTGCGTGAAAGAGTAACAAACATCCATTCATCCATCCATCCATCCATCCATCCATCCATCCATCCATCCATCCATCCATCCATCCATCCATCCATCCATCCATCCAAACTGTCACATTTATAACATTAGTGGGATTTTATAAGCAGTGTGCAATATCGATCGCTGGACTAAACATACGTCGCGTAGTAGTATAAAATCGCTGATTAGGCAAACTTGTAATAATTGTCATAGTGAAAATAATTTGGGTTTTACGTTAACTACAGCACACTCTTATTTTATCTGAACACCACCTGCAACTTAGAAAACCTCCACTGTTCCACCAGCTATCTGATGTCACTGTACATAGACTTAGCATTTTATTATAATACGTTTTCTTAGAAGTATCCCAAGATTACCACAAGGAGATTTAAATATAACTCGATGCCAAATTTCCCTTTTAACAGCAATGTTTCAACCATGATCAAGTATTCACACACCGTCTCGAATTTATCAATTCAACTTTCGAAGCTTTGAGACAAACATCCGCCAAGTGACACGGGCTACAATCAGGAGAACATTTAGTTTGCAAACAACTTTATTTTCACAGCTCACTGACCAGTTCCTATCAGAGCTGACAGTTTCATTACAGTGGATACATACAAACTTGTACCGAAGCTTTCTACACCGCCCTTACACTTGTACATAGTTATCGGGTAAATGATAGGCTGGTTTCTGGGCACATACATGTTATCGCAGTTTACGTATACGGTCGTATTCATAGGACCGTAGTTATAATTATGACTCTCAAGATGAAGTTGTGTTAGGCTGTGGGTGTGGAAGGCTTTTTGTATAACGTCAATTAGTAAAAAACCAGACGGCCTGGCTGGTGGTAAGTGGTTTCCTAATAACAGACACAACACTACCAAGTTTTAGAGGTATGTAATACCTTTTCGTGATCGCGTTAATTCCCGTTTAAATACATAATTATAGATATGTGAATTTACCACAGAAGGTGTATATGGTGTAATAAGACCTAAAATTCTATATAATAAAGCCGGAAAAAAGTCGTAAAACGTCTGACAAGTAAATAAAGTTTCACATATGATTTATGACGAGCTCTTTCAATCGCACTAACATCATTACTACTCTAAACGCCAGCTTTCTATCATTGACCTAATGGGTGTATATCAAAATTCATTATCATATTTTTCACATTTGTTAGAATTACGAGCTCACCCAGCTGTTCCAAGATTTACTTCAATACTTCTCTACTTAGACTTTCTTTCTCATAAGCAAAATAATAACAACCTAATAATCATAATAGCGTGATAATAATAATAACATAATAATAATGAAAATGAAGTAGGCCAATGTATGACCACACGCCACATTTAGTTGGTAAATGTGGTTAAAACCAGCCAAAGAGCTAAGAAAAATAATAACATTAGTCATTAAGTTGCCAAACAAACATATATACTGCTGAATATTAATCAGGCTGTTTACAATTTTAATACATTTTAAAAATTATTTTTCTAGTTCAAATATAATGTAATGTGTGAAGTTATATCACACTTCTGTTGTATAATGATTCGCATGCCAATAAATTTTCTTCGTGCTAGAAAAAACTAAAAAGTATTCGCGCGTTTAATGCGAGTTAATTCGTGCGAATCATCCAATAACCCCAATCTTTACTTGAACGCATGGGTATGTATATTGATTAAATTAATACCACATATTATATCTGAACTTTAGATCTTTCTTTTTTTTATTTGTTTCGTCAAGTTTGTAACGGGGATGTAGAGGAACAGGATTATGATCCAATACAAAAGAAGGATCCTTGGACCAGACTAGGTGATAGACAATTGATGCTGGATTGTTGTATGTTTATGGTAATCAGCTGTATCTTATAGCATGTTTATAGGTTCATTAAAGTAGTTCCTTTTATCTTCGCTAGATGCCCAGGTTGCCACACCCGTAGTTAAATAGGACATTAAGCGAAAGTGAATAAGATATCATATCTGGATTGAGTGAAAATGTTTGTCAATTACGTTATTTCTCATACCAAGGATAAATTTCACTTTACGCAACATAACTGTGTGTTTTATATAACTATCCTCCGCAATCCAAATACCAACAACCAAGCAAAACACATCCGCCTTTACAAGTGTAGTTCAACATTTCTATCCTTTTGCTACCACTAAGCTTTTTAAAATTTCAATACTTTCATATAATGTTACTCCCCTATTCTGCACTGTCTTGTTAATTGGCTAGCCTGGGGCGTACGAAACTTCCAGTAGTGAGGACTCTTGTGGATAGTCAAGAATAGTGTAGGACGTGAAGCCTTGCAACCGGCTTATTACTTTGAGCTTGTTATGATGTTGTCAATGTCCATACTTTACACAGAATCGCTTCAAGTGCTTTTAAAATTGTAGTCAATTTTGTAAATGAAAATAGGTATATGAGATTCAGGAGACCAGTTCAGACATCGTCTACCTTGAAACACTTTCCTCAAGAGTTTCTCTTCATTATAGTTATTTTGTACATTAAAACTTGTTAAAACATTGCTATACTATGACATTCATATAAAGAATTAAACAATTTCTTTTAAAACACAAACAACACAAAATGGGAAGTCCAAACTATTTTGTTTAAAATGTGTCATGTCAATAAAGCATTTTTATAATTATTTTAATTACAATACTTGCTCCGTACAGTAAATATTCAATAATAAAACTCACACAGAACAGTCCTTGGAATTTACAGTCGACGACTTTTTAAAACTTTTATAATCTCAGGCATTTTTTATTGAGTTTATTTTGAAAAGCATTTTAAAGGTGACTAATTCGTAAATAAATTATAAAAAGTTGTTTACTACCTACTCTTTAGTCGACTAATGGGCTAACTGCGGTGCAGACAAGGTTCTTTGACCCACTATATCTGTAATGATACCTTCTTTAATTACAGCAATTGCTCTAAACGGCCAGTTGTATGCGGATTATGTGAGACGCTCTCGTGGACTTCATTCATATAATTATTTGAAAATTCCCCCTAATCATCATAAGGACTGGCCTAAAATTTTGATTATTGTGATTACTTAGTGAATTAGTGAGGTGTTTAAGGCCCTTTAAGGTTGTGGGCATTTATATAGCATTAGTAATTTGTGTGAATAGGTGAGTAAGAATTTATTAATCATATCTCAGTTCTTAAACCATCTGGTATTTTTTACATAAATCTACTCAATAAATACAGACTTTTTATAGTTCATTAATCCTTGTATTAATGTTTAGTTTCAAGTAGTTCGGTAGTAAAGTAGTTTCAAAAACTACATGTATAAAATACATGTAGTTTTTAACACATTAATAGCAATATTTACTAATGTGTGATATTCTTGAACTTAAAAACTAATTTGCAGGGAGTGTGTCGTACACTACAAAGCGCCAGATACATTAACTTTGTAACTGAAAAAAATTGGTAAAATATATTTTTATTTATTTGAGAACTTTTTGTCTCAGGAATAAGTTTGGAAAGCGACAATTATTGTTGTGTGTTACTTTCTTTCTTTTTCAACTCAAATACTTACAAGTTATATACGTACCTACACATCTACTTCTTCATAACATCCACTTCAATATGTATAAAAACATCAGGGTTAGTTACGAGTTTCCCGAAACAAGTCGAAACTACAAGCTACTTTTTTTTTTAAATTGCTAGTTTAGAAGCGTTAACGAACTAATTTCGAAAACTTAACTATTAATCATCTAATATAAATCACTAGCCACAGTTCGATTTAGTAAAATTACGGACATTATTTTAGTAGTCAGATATCCGTGCACAGGTTTATCCTAGTACAGGCACCGATCTATTTTAATATACCGATAAACTGTAATAACGTGTACCAACTATAAATTAATAAATGAATTATTATTATTATATCAACATGTTTGGAGTCAAGTCATCCATATTTTTTTAATGTAAATTTTTAAAAGTAATTAATAACATTCTATCACCGGACTTTTTTATAGTAACAGTGAATGAACAAAATGAACAATAAACCAGAAAATTGTGTGTGTGAAAAAGTGGCAGATTCAGACAGTCCCATTCATTTGATCATACCATTTATCTATCACTCCGCAACAACTCGTCAATTATATCACCCTATTACGAAATAACTACACATTGCTACAAAATAAAAGAAGTCTTCGTAGAAAGTGCCCCCCTATTGTTCTTACTGCTATGGTAAGATTAAATACGATGATTCGAATTTTTGTCCACGATTTGATAGGTGCCCCGCGGAGTGATAGATTAATTGTGACTTACTAGAAAGGTATATTCACACTATAGCGTAGAAAGTTACAAGGTATTGGTACTGTTCATTAATCTCTAATTCTGAATTAAATGGTTTTAGAAACAACATAAACGGTTTGCTCATTTATTGGTGCGAAAGAAAAATGCTCAACCAAAAATTTTGTGGCACCACAGCATTTTTTTTTAACTTATACATAAGCGTAATCTAAGTCTATTCTATCCCAATTCATTGAAATTTTATACCTGTCTTTATCCAAATTATAAATAGGATGAAACATACTACCTAATAACCTGACTATCTAAAAGCCTAAATCTAATTACTTCTGATATTAAATATAAAATAAACCTTAACCTTAATATCTATAAATTTGAAATTTAAAACACCCCCGACTCGAAAATCCTTTCAACGATTACAAAATGCCTTACATCATTTTTGAAAAGAGCTGACACTCTTACACTGCTGGACCGATATTAACCAAACAGAGCTAAGAACCACCGCAAGGAAACTGGCTTTGAAAAAAAAAAACCGCTTCGAAATGCCACAGACAGACACACACACACAAACATCGACTTCAAACTTATAACACCCCGTCGTTTTTGCGTCGGGGGATAAAAAGCAGTTTATCCGAATCAATGTTCGTTCAACGGCTACAAAAAATATGATATGTCTTTCACAGTGTGGATCTGGCCTTACCTTTTTGTGACTTCGACAGGTAATCAAAAGAAAGCCTTAATCACTAATACCCGCGTTATTTAACAACGTGTTTTGTCATGAGTTTAATTTCGATTCAATTGATTGTGTAATCTCTTCAATAGTGTTATGTAAAGGGATTATGTAAGTAATTATGTATTGTTTCAAATTCATACGCTCATATTGGAATGGCACATTCAGTTAAAGATGAATTCTTAGGCTTGTCATTTTCCATCCTTTGCAGTTCACCTAACTTATCAAGTAAGTATATTTCTAGCAGCATACCCGATTTCAAGCCCACAGTTTATAAAAAAAAACCGTTGTAGTTGTTATAATATAAATGTATATAATCCAAGGGGCCTGTATATGATATAAATACTGGCGGTCAGTCGTAATAGTTTTATGATTAGTGTTGCAACTTCTTAATTGGCAGTTAACATGGTCCTAAATATTTGTCATATTAAATTTTGTACTAGTCTATCTCTGCATCTTACTAATAATATAATCGCGAAGGTTTGTAAGAATGGATGGATGGATGTTTGTTACGTTTTCACGCAAAAGCGGTTAACGGATCTGAAAAAAAATATCACAAAGATGGATTATAGTCTGGAATAGCACATATATTTATCCCGAAAAAATTTACGATTCCCGTGGTTTAAATTTTATCAAAATTTCCACGCGAACGAAGTGCGGGCAACAGCTAGTATTAAATAATCTTATCAGTTACTCGGAATAATCTTGTATAAGTACATATGTAGCTGCGTATTATACTTGTTTATGCAAATTTTATTATAAATGTTTCTATTTTCTCTCTTTTATACGTCTCATGTAAACAACCACTATATATCTATAGTCGAGACTCCCACATTTTGTCATTACAAATATTGTAAATGACTTCTTGTGATTATACTTTTGACATTCTGTTACTGTTTACATTAACTTCAGTTTGCGTTTGATGTATGTTTTATTTGAGTAACATTTTTACATCCTATGCGTATATTTCCTGGAATTCAAATGTACGGACCTACTTGTCCGTGCCTTGGAGAGCAATTTAAACCGTCGGTCCCGGTTGTCATACGAAAATCTGAGGCATTCCTCACGGGTAGTTGGAACCCTAACAAAAGTCCGACAACCTGGTCTAACTACAGAACTTCGATATTACCTAGTACCTACTTGGGTTGTGGAGGTCTGATGGCAGTGGGTTCACGTAAAATACCGAAGTTCGGCCGTTTCCTAGTTAAACTGAAAGCCGACCCCAAATTAGTTGGGAAAAGGCGCGGAGGATGATATTAACTACTTACATTTCTTCCTATGATTGTGACGATACCTTTCTTTACTTTTTTTTTTAAATAAAGAATACTAGCAACGTGGGTCACATAATAATGTACTAGTATTCTTGTTAACCCCTCCAGCTAAGCTAAATGCTTGTGTTAGGAGTGGGTTCACATCGGTAGTGCACTGGGTGGGGATCGAAACCCGCAACCACTTGATTGTAAGTCCGACGCCTTAGCCATTACGCTACCGCCGCCTTACCTTGCTACTTCAGTTACATGGCTTTAACTACATAATGACAATGCAAGAAGTTAATTAGAAGATAATTAATTAGAGTTAAATTTATTGTCAATTTCTAGTTTTATTTTCTATAATCTATATTTTGATTGGATAATCTAAAGCGCGTAACGGTTTCATAAGCCTACATTGTTCAATAACATCCGTATCGTCAACATTTCCACGATTATATCGATCATAAATCGATCCACGGCTGATTGATCGGCTTTCTTCGCGGAAATCCGGTACGATACGATGCTTGAAGCGATTCGTTAGCAATGCCCATTCTCGAAGAGCGTTTATCACTGTGTCAATTAAATCGGTAGCACGGGGATGATTTATCTGGTTTTTGTTGACATATGAAGAGCAAGCGACCTCGTGTGCACTACTTATTTCACTTGGAAATGTCTATTACACAATAGTACATTGAAAGCAGTAGTGTCAATAAAAAGATGGAATGCTGCTCCACCAGGTACCCAAAGGCATTTTCACTAAGGTTTTAATCCACTTAGATAACGACAAATTGTTCTTTGAAATATATTTTTTTATAAATACATGAGATTTTAATTACAACGAGTCTTACTTAAGATAAGATAGATAGATAGATAGATAGATAGTACTCTTTATTGTACACCAAACACATGATATAAATACATTAAAAAAAAACAACTGAAACATAAAATGCACAATGGGCGGCCTTATCACAATAAGCAATATCTTCCAGGCAACCTTTGGATGGACAGGACTGTAATGATTTAGTGTGGGCGGTTATGGTGTCAAATATATAATATGTACCTACTACTAGTATATACATATTTACACAAACATATATACATACAACTTCATACGTATACACATACACAAATACATATATATATACACATACATAAATACATACATTATAATTGCGCATAGTATTAGATTATATATAGACTATCTTAGGCATAACTTTGCTGATAGTATTCTTTCAACATTTTTTTGAAAGATCCTAACGATTGTGCTTGCCTGATGGAAATTGGTAGGGCATTCCAGAGACGCGCTGCTTCAACCGTGAAAGATTTATCAGAAAACTTTGTTGTATGCACTGGTATTTGAAGTTTTAAGTTTTCTGATGATCTCAACAATCTTGAATGTGTGTCACGTAGGAACCTAAAACGTTCTTTGAGATAAGAGGGAGTAAGGGGATTGAACAATATGTTATAAAGTAGAGAGAGGATATGAGTATTCCGACGAAGGCGAATCGGGAGCCACTTGAGCAATTTGCGGTATTCAGATACGTGGTCGTATTTGCGTAGGCCAAATATAATCCTTATACAAAAATTTTGAAGGCGCTCAAGTTTATCGAGTTGCTCCTCTGTGAGATCAAGATAACTGGCATCAGCATAGTCAAGTATTGGGAGTAGAAGTGACTGTGCAAGCGAAATCTTTGTAGCGGTCGGTAGAAAATTCCGCAGTCTTCGTAAGGACCCCGCAGAAGCAAACAATTTGCGACTTACCTCTTGCAGTTGTGGGCCCCATGACAGAGTTTTATCTAAGTATATTCCCAAATTTTTGACGCTATCACTGATTAGTAGCAGTAAACCATTAAATGTTATTTGTGGCAGCTGTGTCCATTCAATGCGCGAAATCATTCTGGGACTGCCCACCACAATTACTTGTGTTTTTGAGGGGTTCACCTGCAGACCATAGTTAATACTCCAGTCACAAATGCGTTCCAAATCACGGTTCATAATTGGAAAAGCTTCGTGAATTGTATTTAGTGGAGCTTGAGTGTAGATCTGAAGATCATCTGCATAAAGGTGGTAGGATGAAACTAATTCTTTGGATATGGTATTAATAAATATTGCAAAAAGTAAAGGGGATAAAACGCCACCCTGTGGCACACCAAGCGTGATATCACACCAAGAGGAAACTGAATCCTCAATGCGGATACGTTGTCGGCGACCAGACAGGTAACTGTGAAACCAATCAATCACTATTGGAGATATGTTAATGGAGCGTAATATACCGAGCAGGATATGGAAATCTACAGTATTAAAAGCGTTACTAAAATCAAGAAGTGTAAGTAGCGTGAGATTTCCATTTTCCATGGCCATTCTAATGTCGTCGGTGATGGTAATCAGAGCTGTAACCGTGCTATGCCCAGGACGGAAACCAGATTGAAAGGAGTTTAAAAGATTGTTTTTTGATAGAAAGGAGTTAAGTTGAGCATGTACAAGGCGTTCCAAGACTTTTGATAGAAATGGTAATATAGAGATAGGTCGGTATTCGGTAAAAGATGAAGGCTTAGGCTTTTTAGGTAAGGGTATAATTTGGGCGTCTTTCCACGTAGATGGAAATGTTCCGCAGGAGATAGAGTGATTAAGAATGTTGCATAGTATTGGAAGAATTAAGTCTAAAATCGGAAGGATCATATTTCGGCTAATACAGTCGTTACCGACAGCATTGGAAGAAATGCTCAGTATACTCTTTTTAACATCACAATCAGTGAACTGATTAAATACAAAAGGAGGATAGTGGGGAGCTGGAAGCTGCGAAAGATAGTTTAAAGTATTAGTTTTGGTACGATCATCAAAACTAGACGAGGAAGAGAAGTGCTTATTTAACGCATCGAGGTCAATATTTTGAGTATTGATTTCTTGTTTTGACTTCCC
Organism: Euplagia quadripunctaria; assembly: GCA_963859945.1. Lineage (NCBI taxonomy): Eukaryota > Metazoa > Arthropoda > Insecta > Lepidoptera > Erebidae > Euplagia > Euplagia quadripunctaria. The sequence goes on from OY982573.1 coordinate 4,972,342, forward strand.
AACTCCCAGGGATTTAAGAAATTTCCAAACTTTGGAAGTATTTTCATTTTCAACAGATTTTTGAATATGTTGGCGTTGTGCTTTCCTACGCGCCTTATTGCAGAGATTTCGTATTGCCACATAGTTATCGTGATTATGTTGATTTGGTCGGCACTTGAACTTCGTTTTAGCCCTGGCTTTCTTTGTCAACAAATCTTTGATCTCTGCAGTTAAGCAGATAAGCTACGTTAATAAAAAATATCCATGCTATTATGATTAAGATTTTATTTGTATACACTGTCGCATTAGGTATTTATCTGTAATGATAGTGGTTTAAATAAATAAATAAATAAATGAATTGATTAGCAGTTGCCTCGCGATTTCGTTTCGTTCGTGAAATCTATTCCACGGGAACCATACATTTTCTGAGATAAAAAGTAGCCTATGTGCTATTCCAAACTATAATTTATCACTGTGCCATATTCCATCCAGATCCGTGCAGCCGTTTTTGCGTGAAAGAATTACAAACCTCCATCCATCCTCACAAAATTTCGCCTTTATATATTAGTAAGATATAGGTTACTATCATCGGAATGTATACGGCTCTATCCGGGTGGTTGTCGGTTACAACCAACCGAATAGAGCCGTAGGCAAATGGAAGTTATAGAAATCTATAAATCCAATTGTAAGTAATCATTTATTGTAAACAGTTTCGTAACTCGTTAAGGTACTTGAATTACACATACATTTATGCTTACTGCCTATTCAGGCAATTTAAATTGCTCTTCCTTCTCGCTATGTAATCTCCAATTGGGTTAAAACCAATCCGATCCAAAACCTAATAAGGAAAGATTTTAAATTTAAATTGCAAGGTGGCCATGTTTTTACAAATTATGCTCCCATAGTTAAAGCCTGGACCGCATTCTTGTGCCAAATATTTAGTAAATTGCCAGGTTTGGTGGATTATATTTGGTAGGTGTACCTTATACATTGGTCTCTCACATACATATGTGCATTTAGAATTAAAGCTGTTTTCTACTGACGCTAGTTATGCTCAAAAATATTTTAAGTGCCTAGTAATACTAATAACTGTAGCATTTTGCATAATCGAAATTAGTTGTCTGAAATTTAGTATTTGACCAGTATGAGTAGTCAAAGGTAGTTTTTTCGTTCCTTACGTGTGTGGGTGTGTGGCATATTTGTGTTCTTGGTTATAAAATTTCCTTACTAAATTCAATTAATCCCACGGCTCTTTTAATTGATTCATTTAATGTAATATTTTACACTAGTATTATTTTTAATAATTCATATTTTGTGAGTAGTTTGTGTGTAGTGACATGTTTGAAACTATTTACTGAATAAATTTGTTATCGAAAGAAGCTTACTTATCTTTACTTATTTACATTTTTTTAAATTACATGGTTCCTTTATTAAACAGTAGCTGACCCGCGCAACTTTGTCCGCGTTTGTAAATTTACCGGGTTTTTGCAACATTTTTCATTGATGCTCCGCTCCTATTAGTTGTAACGTGATGTTTATATGCCTATACCTTCCTCGATAAATGGGCTATCCAACACTAAAATAATTTTTGAATTCGAACTAGTAGTATAACTAGTAGCGCGTTCAACCAAACAAACCAACAAACTCTTTAGCTTTATAATATTAGTATAGATTTGCTTATATTCTGGTTGCAACTTCTCACCAAGTGTATTTTTTTTCATCTGCAGGAGGAGTTGGACCTAACAGCAGTGAACAAAGCAGCCATGATGGCCCTTCCAGCTGCAAAAAAATGGCAAATCTACTGCAGCAGAAGGCCACCTCCAGGTCAACCTCCGCCTCTTGCCACCGCACCCGAATTAGAGGAATACATTAAAGCACTCAACGAAATTGCTGACGTAAGTTCGTTAATATACTTTTTTATGGTATAGGGGGTAAACGAGCAGACGGGTCACCTGATGGTAAATGACTACCGCCGCCCATGGGCACCAGCAACAAAAGAGTCACAAGTGCGTTGCCGACCTTTAAGGTGGGTGTAGGGGAGTATGGGAGGGGGGGAGGGAAGTATTAGGGCCCCCGGTAACCTCACTCACTCGGCGAAAAGCAATGACAACATTGCTTCAATGCCGGTTTTCTGTGAGTCCGTGGTATCACTCCGGTCGAGCCTGCCCATACATGCCGAAGCATGGCTCTTCCACGTAATATATACTTTTTAAGATTACACATACTGTGATGATATATACATCATCATTATCTGCCTTCCCTTTTCCCAATTTTCATTAGGGTCAGCGCAATGTGTAACATTGGCTGGACTGGAGTTTTGGCTGGTTGCCTTTATGACCGGACGCCTGTTTGACGCCAACCCTCTTTGGGAATGTAGTCGTTTTAAAACGGGAAAGAAGATGGAAGGTAAATTTGTATTAGAAAAAATGGGTTGGGAGAGGAACCTAGGGTAAGGGATACCGCAAGTCTCGGATGGGGAACGGGAAAACAAAGTCCCCCGCCGTGTCTGTCTGTCTGTTTGCGATAAACTGAAAAACTACTGAACGGATTTTCATGCGGTTTTCACTAATAGACAGAGTGATCCATGAAGGAGGTTTAGGTGTATAATTTGTTAAAATTTTGTCTCTGCCACCCGTGCGAAGCCTGGGCGGGTTGCTAGTACTATAATAATCATCAACCTTGTCATTATGTGTAATAATTTAAACATTGAATGCGGTCCTCGACCTTTTTTCGTCTTTCTACTGGCAAGATTGAAGATTGCTGTTACAAAAAATAGTGTAATGGTTACAGTCTGGTAAAATGTTCATGTAGAAGTGTAAATTTATACTTTATTTTTTAACGAAAAAATACTTATATGTTTAAAAAAATCATTTACAGGCCTTCGCATCTTCGGAAGGTATACCACCAGCAGAAGCATGCGTTCTCGTCGACGGACTCAAAACTGCGTTACGAACTCGAGCCCATAGCTTTGTACTCCGGTTCATCAAGCAAGGAGGCTTAGGTTCCTTGCTAGACGCCTTGCAAAAAGCGCCAAGAGACGATGCCGTCACAAGGCATAACCTCATAGCAGCGATAAAGGCGTTGATGAACAACTCGGTAAGATATATTCGCATTCAATATTTGGTAGTGTGGCTTGGGAATACAGAAAAAACTATTTGTATGAGAAGATTAGACACTATCGATTCTGAAATAATTTCTTCTATCATATCCATATTGACTTATTTACCGTATGTGGTGAAGGTTGCTCAGCTGGTTTGTTGATTGTAAAGCTCGATGGAGCTTATACGATCAACAAAACTACGCTAAGCGAAACGCTAGATTCCATGTGAACTAAGGTCTATTTTAGAATTACTTCTACGTGTTTCGCAGTGTCCGTGTATTGGCTCTAGTAACTATAGTATTTGGACTTTCGTATTCTTTTCTTTGGCTGTTACAAATTCTGGTTTTTCCAGACGGGGCGAGCGCACGTTCTTGCACACCCTACGAGCATCGATCTGATCGCACAGTCTCTAGATACTGAGAATGTTAAGACGAAAGTCGCTGCACTAGAAATATTGGGTGCCGTTTGTCTTGTACCAGGAGGACATAAGAAGGTAAGTGTTAATTTTTATGCCTTTACTTAAATAACAAAGTAATCTGGGGTATGGTCTGTTGTTTATTTATATAATACTCAGATTACGTGACATGAAACCGTACTCCAAACCTTGGTAGGGGAGAAGATTTGACAAGTGGTCAGAACAGCTGTTTGGCAAAACTTAAAGAATGATATTGGAAATATTGCCTCCTACACGTCTTAGGTTTTAATTTTGTTTCCATGTACTGATTTCTTTCTAATTTACATAGGTGCTAGAAGCGATGGTGCATTTTCAAAAGTATTCTGGCGAAAGAACCCGTTTTCAAGGCATTATGAACGAGCTCGATAGATCAACGGGTGCTTATCGTGACGACCTGGGCTTGAAGACGGCTATTATGTCTTTTGTCAATGCCGTCCTGAATTACGGGCCTGGTGAAGAGAGCCTGGAGTTCAGGCTGCATTTGCGATATGAATTGCTCATGCTGGGGATTCAGCCAGGTGAGTTCTAGGAACATTAATAATAACGTTAATTTTTCTTTAACGTATGACTGCTTCCAAAATTACTTCGATTCTATTTTCTTTTAGTGATAGAAAAGCTACGCAAATACGAAAACGAAACCCTGGATCGTCACATCGAGTTCTTTGAGATGATCCGGAACGAAGATGAGAGGGAACTGGCCAGGAGGTTCGACAAGGAACATGTTGATACCAAGAGCGCTACTTCAATGTTTGAGCTGCTGAGGCGCAAGCTCAGCCACACGGCTGCTTACCCTCACTTACTCTCTATGCTGGAACACTTTTTACTGTTGCCCTGTAAGTTACACGTTTAATTTGAAGTTCTTTTACTATCTATGAATAGCAAGATTTTATTATTACGAGTTATATTATTAAGAATAAGCCATATACTTTTATTACTACACCACCTAACTCATACCTGGCGGGGAGACGACTGCTGTGTCGGGTGAATGCTCGCGCTTCATATACAAATTACAGCATTATGTCCCTGCAAAGAAAAACATTTTTGAAGTTCTTTTTAAAAAACCCATTTTCCTGAAGTGACGAAAAATTTCACAAAATCCACATTAATGAGAAAATAACACATTAATTAATACATTACTTTGTTGTGAATTATAAAATATTATTTGTTGTTTGTAAGTAATGTAAGTTATTGAGAGATTTTCTTTATATTACTTCTTGGAGCCATTAGTAAGACGTGTGTATGTAATGTTGTAGTGGAGTACAACCCGCAGTCGCAGCATTGGCTGCTGCTGGACCGCGTGGTGCAGCAGCTCGTGCTGCAGCAGCCCGTCGCGCCCAGCCGCGCCGCCAGCGACCTCACCGCCACCGACTCCGACACGCAGGGTAGCACAGAACAGGAGCACCCCAAGGTACACTCACTCAAATATACTATACATTTACTATTCTGTAAAAACTGATAAAATGTTTGAATTATTTTGATTTTTATTGATTTTGTAGATCTTTGTTAGCCAATAATTTTACTTTTTATTCTCCTAAATATGATTGGAAACAGAAACTTCGCAACATATATTGTAATATTTAGAAAAATTATATTACACTAAATGTCAAACAGATAAAGCCTTTTAACGTTTCTATGAAAAAAATACGATTAGCACAACTTTAAAACATTTTATTCAATAAAATAATATTCAATTTAATATTACAGGTGTACGACCCAGACGTAGCCCCGCTCGAGATCAACGTAGGCGAGATAGTCCACTTACTAGCCAAGGAAGAAGAACTGGTAGCCGCCAGGAATAAAGCAGACAACTTGGAGAGGGAGAACATCGATATGGCTACCGAATTGGCTAAGAAGGTAACGTATTTTACGTTCGTGCCAATAATAAAAAACATTGTCTAAGAAATGTTATGGTTGTATCTATAATCAGATTTGATCCATGAGCGAGCCTTATTTAGAAACAAGTTTTTTCCGTCTATCGAGTTTTGTGCGTCATTGATAGAAAACGCACGACTTATTCTATGCGTGTCGTTGCTTTTCCTAAATCATCACAAATTGGAATAAGCTGTATTCTTCATCCCTTAATTTTCCACCCCTAGAAGAAGAAGAATATTTTCTACAAATTAAAATAGGGCCAACCTTGAGTACAACCAATTCAATTAAAAATAAGATTTATTGAAATTGGTTCACAAAGATATCGCGTAATATACACAAAAAGAAAGCAGTCAAATAAAGAACTTCTTCCTTTCTGAAGTCGGTTATAAATCTCTTAGATGATATACCTATAGCACCTCTTCTCTGTATACTTCTCTTATGCTGTGGAATCAAACATCTAATTGCGATGATAAAAACATCCGTAAATATGACCATGGAATTGATCAAAATCTAATATCCCAGCCTAGTCCTATGGTCAATTTGTTTTACTACAGTAACATTTCTTAGACAATCTAACAAATGCCTTTTGGTAACGGCGAACAAAACTTACACCACATACTACGACATGATCCACATATTCATAACAGTGGTTACTGATTCATTGTTCATTACTTTATGCTGTTTTATTTAATTTGATGGCAATACTTTAAAAGACAAGTCGGTTGTAATACTCGATAACTCGGTATATTTATGTGCGTTAGTGGTCCTGTCAAGCTGATTTTGGTAGTTTTAAGATGTTTCAATTGATTACCTGTTCCTCGCAGTTTCATCGACGTTTGTTGCCACTACTCCGTCAAGGGTCGGAGCGTGATGTTAAATATAGAATATTTTTTATTGTATAACATCTAAAAATAACTAGATGGATTGCTGACGAAACTGGATCTTAAGTTGAAGTTAGATCCTTTCTCAATGAATACTTTAACTATTACAAAACGAATTTAAAGAATCTACCACGAATCTATCACGTCACTCTTATCTGTTCTGACCATGTCGCGAAGTTAGGGCTGTCTTGTTTTCAAGAATTCATTAATCTGAATATTTTACCAGTTAGTACCAGTAAATTATGTACTTACTCTATTTATGTAAACAAATAAACCTACGCTAGGTACTAATAACTTGATAATCTAGATACCAACGTATCACGCGACGCAACGCGTGAATGATCATCGAACTAACTTGATCGCGGGCGGCGCGCGGCAGCCCACTGAATGTTTGGCACGATTAGTCGAGCCCACCGCCTATTTGTAGCTTTATAGCTAAAGTGCGGAGAGGCATCTTATAAAGAGGAACACTAGTAGAAACAATAACGCCAAAAATAGCTTAACAATACCAATCATTACGCTTTATCCACCGATAATGCACATCCATACTCCATACACACATGCATGTAATAACTTAGCCAATAACAAACTAACAGGAGAAGCAAGTGGACGAGCAGTCTCAAGAGAAAGAAGAGTTGGAGGGAGTCGTGACGCGATTGAAGGAAAGACTGGAGAGAGAGACGGCCGCGCATATGGAGTGTACTGAACGAGCTAGGGCTGCTGCTACACGTGCTCATCATTTGGAACAACAGGTATATGATGTGGTGTTGTCTTTGGACATTATTGGGAACAAGGAGAGTTGATAATATGATCCTCGTCTTTAGCTGATGTTTTTGTTAGTTAATATCGACGTTCTAGTTTTTTTAATGAACAAATTTCGGCGGTTCCTTAATTTCGCAGTGATAAAATTGCTCTGAAAGGCCTTCAAATTTTCTTGGGAGTTTAGACGATTTGTACTTAAAATGGGCTATTTTAAGTTGTTGCGCTAGTATTCATTTGAAAATTGTTTTCTTTTTTTTTAATCGAATGCAAGAGATCTACGTTATAAGGGTGCATTCATATTGCGTTACGTTGCTTTTAATATAGTAAAAACTCAATAAATGATAACATTAGAAAATAAAACAAATTATGGAGAAGGTTTCGAATATTTTGTCTCGAAACTAAAGAACCGATTAAAATGTTATTTTGATCAGAGCATTCCTTTAATTATTATTTTTGTATACGATATAATGAAGTTTATAATAATAAGTTAAGTTTCACTGTTACGTGTAGGTTTCCATTGCGTCAATTTGTTTCACATTACAAAGATAATCATCTAAATCATGCTTTCAACATATTAATTATTTAATTATAATTACTAGCCTACATTGACGTTTATTGGTAAATGGTTATGCTTCCTAACATCTTGGGGCAGTTTTATTTTTATCATTTGCCTTCCAGCCACTCGTGCTAACTTTTGTGTTATGTAAGAACTAGAGTTTTATCTCTCTCTCTCCATTCTCATTCTCAACCTCAATCTCTACTGCGTCCACTTTTATCTACTAAGTAAGCATGCTCTTTTTCTTATCGTTGTCTTTTTTATTTGATGGCCCTTTTTTGCATTTCTATAATAGTATTTTTATACTAAGTCCCAAAACCTTTGATCATGTTTAAGTATTTGATGCTAGTTACCTGAAACCCTTTCCAAACTTTTGACCATGTCGACATTTGATTGTATTTTTTTTTTTGATTCCAATGTTATTTAATATTGTTGAGAAATGTATTTTAAATTTATTGTGTAGTTGAACCAGGAGCGTTCAGAGAGAGCGAGGTTTGAGAAACTAGTCAGTGAGGGGAGCATACCTGATGATGCTAAGGTACGAGAATTGAAAGTTCTACATTTATGTCAAATATTGTATTCATTTCATAAATAGCATTTTTTTTTTTTTTGGTTTAGTGATAAACCAAGATAAGATAAAAATAATGTTATACCCATGATACAGAAGTTTTGGATTCTTTTTACAATATTAAATGTCTCTTAGAAGTGCTCTTTACCTATTTTGCGGATTTTAAACTCATAACCTTGGAATCGTCTAAGGATACCTATATATTTAACCATGACTTAAGAAATTCACAAGTCGAGTTCACGAAACCATAACTAAACTTGAGCTTCTAAGTGAGTGAATAGCAGTCACACAAATTAATTTTCATTTATGTCTCATCTATCCTGTTATAATACTTTTTTTTTGGAATATAGGTGAGCAACCTGAAAAGCGCAGTCATCGAAACCTGCTCAGTCCCACCGCCCCCGCCTCCATCCGCCCTGTGCCCCCCTCCCCTTCCCCCCGCGCCGCCGGCACCCGCGCCTCCCCCTGCGCCCCTAGCACCCCTAGCGCCCCTAACCACTGCCCCCAAGGCGAAGAAGAACGTGCCAACCCCTGGTAATCCTTTGAAGAGCTTCAATTGGAGTAAGCTGCCGGACATTAAACTGCATGGAACTATATGGCAGGAGCTGGATGACACCAAATTGTATAACATGATGGACTTACACACGATCGACAAAATGTTCTGCGCTTATCAGAAGAACGGAGTGCAGGTTAGTTCGAACAAAGTAAATAAAACAAACCAAAGTATATTGTCAAGTTTTATTAAACATACGTACGTTATATTTTATAAGAATGAAGTAATGTGTATGTGTATTTAATACCGTATACGATTCGTTTCAAATAAGAATACGAATGTCAATGACCCTAATCTGTCAACTAACGTGCAAACATTAACATTTTTTTACATTACTTTTTTAAGCTCTAGTATTACCGAATTCATTGATTTCATAGTTTAAAAAATAACTAGAAATCGTCTGTTGGTCTATATTCGACCATAGTTTATTAAGTTTTCATTGACCAGTATAACTTGGAACAGTCAGTGTATAGACTTTCCAAACATGATAGGTCAACATGTATACTGGACGACTTTAACTTTTTGTAGCCGTTTTTACATAATTTTAATAGAAAAAAATATCCGATTAAATTTTTAAAATTTTTTTGTAAACAAAATTGAATCTAGGTATTTCAAAAAATCTGTTTTGCTCATCCTACCTAATTGGTTCGAATCGACAGCTATGGTATCACAATATGGCGTAAAGTCATTCATGCATGCAACCCAAAAGGCTTACATTCAGTTTATAAGGCCAAATGAACAAACAATTTTAAAAAAAGATACTATTAGGAGTTATAGCGTAATTAAATAGACGGATGATTCTAATTGAGCAGAAATGTATTGGTATCTACTTAATAATTTATAATTTAGAAAAGCTAAAAAAACGCTTTAATAGCGAACCGAATTTAAAAGTAAAAAGAGTTCCACCATCCACCTCCTAGCTCCATCATCAGACAATGGTTACAAAGCCCAATCTGTTTTACTCCTCAAAACCGTCATGTCTGCAAAAACTCGAATATTTACTTTCCTGGCTCCGTCATCAGATCAGCTCCAAGATGCCAAATTATAGTATTGTCATGACAATTAGAAGTTGGAAGCAGGTGAAGTTAGTAAAATCATGTTAAAAACACGTGATTAAAGTGGGAAGCGCGAGACGTAAAGGAAACACGTGATTAAAGTATGTCCACTTGAATTGAAAATACGAAATATCAATAGTACTAATACTGTGTAATCTAACATCACTTAAATAAATATTGCTACCGCAGAACGAAGGATCAGTAGAAGACCTGAGACAGCTGGGCTCGAAGCCACGCACCAAGATCTTATCGGTGATAGACGGACGCCGGGCGCAGAACTGCACCATTCTGTTATCTAAATTAAAAATGACAGATGAAGAGATTTGCCGGTAAGAAATATTAAGTAATAATATTTTTTCAACACTATGTCTACCCAAACTCTGAAATCACATCTGCTAATGATATTACTTTAATTACCTGGAATAAGATTTTATCGTGTATATCTAAAGTAGGACGATTACCTAAAGATGATTTACTGTAGAGTATACGAGTATACGTACCACATATGACCATATGTCTGGTGTGATTGTGCCTGGCAGACCGCGGCTTAACGGTTGAGTTTGGAAAGATATATACATAATTATGCTTATCGGCGCGAGGACTTTCATTGCGCCATACAGGATCAGTAGTTTCTATGTAGTTCGGTTTGTCTTCACTAGATGGCATTGAAGTATGTTTTTGCTGTATGTGGATGTCGCCAGAAATTTATTTAAGCTTCTGGTATTATTTTGTAGTGCAATTCTCCGTATGGATAGTGGAGAACAGTTACCTATCGACATGGTGGAACAGCTTGTAAAGTTCACACCGAGCGCCGAGGAAGCCGCGCTACTGGAGGAGCATCAGGACGAGCTTGACAGTATGGCGAGAGCTGACCGATTCCTATACGAAATTTCCAAGTTAGTACCATATTTACATCTCGTAAACCTTGAAGCGAATACTTCTTCACTAATCTTCTAATTAAGGAACGTTTAGTACTGTTCTTTTTTTTCTTGGCTCATGATAATATTAAAGACAAGTGGGTCCATTAAAATTGTAAATAAATCTTTATTGCTCATTGTGCATCTACTACTTTAAACGGCGTTAGAAGCATATTAGGTAGTTTATTGTCGTGACAAAAATTTGTCAATCCTGATGTCTTGCTTCTCCTTCCCAGGTCAAAGTAGGTTGTTTTTTGTATTTACTTACGTCTAATAAAACGTGTTTCTAAATACATTGCGGGTTTTATTTAATTTTACTGAAGCATTAGACTCGTTATTAAATAAATTTAGAAAATCAGCGGTTAATTAAATCGCGCAGGTCCGACAACAGACCCTTGCAGTACTCCTTTATGTATTATTAAGATGCCGAAACTTGCCATCGAACCATGTATTTAGTTAATGCGAACAAATTGTTAAAAGGCTTAAAACAATCTATTGATGAACTTCTTAAGTACTTTTTCTTACAAAATTAGGTACCTACTGTACCGTAATTGTACATATAACAAGTCTAATGCTTCAGCAAATTTGAATAAAATCGCAATCTTCATCCTCATCCTCCGCCGCCTTTTCCCAACTAAGCTAGGGTTGGTTTTCAGTCTAACTACGATACGGCCGAACTTTGATATTTTACGTAAAGCGACTGCTATCAGACCTCCACAACCCAAGTACCAGGCGATATCGAAGTTCTGTAGTAGACCAGGTTGTGGGACTTTTTAGGGCTGAAACCACCCGTAACGAATGTCACAGACGTTTGTATGGCACCCGGGACCGACGGTTTAACGTGCTCTCCGAGGCACGGAGAGGTCTCAATGTGTTAAGAATGGTCACCCATCCTAGACTGACTTGGCTTTACTTAACTTTGTAATGTTCTAACCTACTCGGTTATCACTTAGCCACGAGCCCCTGAATAAAACCTGCATGTATTTAGGAATACTGCGTTTAAACCATCGCTGTAAACATTTTTTAGCAATTTTTTGAGCTTTGTTAATTCCTTATTTTTCAAAAATCAATGGCTTTTATTGTCAGTAGGAAGGAACACGTTAAACAGTAGCACTGGACCAAAAATCATATCCATGAGATAATATGGCATCACAGGGTCAAGTGTTCATATTTCATTTATTTACTACGTATCAATAGCCGACTTAGTTTAGAGGAGCTCACAGTAAAAATTTGTTTGCTAGGATCCCCCACTACGCTCAGCGCGTCCGGACGCTCCTATTCAAGAAAAAGTTCAGCGTCGCCGCCAACGAAGCACAGAGCCGCGCCGCGCTCGTGCTGCGCGCCGCGCGCGACATGACGCGCTCGCGCCGCCTGCGCGCGCTGCTGGAGGTCGTGCTGGCGCTGGGCAACTACATGAACAGGTACGTGCACGCCCTACGTGCACGCAGCACGTTGGGTATCAAGCAAACTACCAAGAACCCTTTGTTGTTTATGTCATATATATTGTCGAGATCGACAATAATTAGTAGCCAACACGGACACTTTGCTGTTAACACGGGACGTAAGCGCCATCTGTTGACGCTCGACAATGTCTACGAGTCAGCGTGCGACATCTCTGGGATTCAGTCTTATTGCAGTTGTCGAGTAGAACAATCTCACAAAACTATGACCGACGAACAAAGTGGAAATAATTTACAGACGTCATAATAATATAATGTAATAAAGAACATAATTTCACAGAGGTGCTCGCGGCAATGCATCCGGGTTCCGACTATCATCGCTTAACAAGTTGGCAGACACAAAATCATCGGTGTCACGTAACACTACATTGCTACACTACCTAGTC